>VZTY01017882.1:4988-21721 GCA_013400935.1 Turnix velox | reverse complement strand
TTTGCATATTTTGATGAGACAGATCCTAAAGCACTTCAGGAAAAGCCTCCAATTCTCAGCGCAGTATCATTTTTAAAGCTGTCAATAGTTACAGGAGGGCAGGTAGAAATTACCCTGGCTTTTTCGGATGTTGCTATTAGCTATAATTAATTTGCAAAACCTTGGGAAAGTTTTGACTGTGTCTATCCCCAGAAAAGGTAACAACTCAAATAACATGTCTACAGAAACTTGCTGCAGCTATTGCCTAATCCTGCAGAAACTTCTGAGCTCTTCCAAAAGCACATCAACTTTCTGTTGATAGTTTTGAGGAAGAAGTTAATGTTGTCCCTCTTGCCCCCACACATACATGGGAAATTAATTACCATGGATTTAAATTCTTCTAATAATTTTTTTGTTATTTTCTGGCCTAAAGGAGATAGTGAACATGACTTTTAACCAGTGTTTCGGAACTCACTTGCTATGTAGGAGAGTCGTGCTGCATTTTCCCTAAATAATTAACCCAAAATAGTGACCCCCAGAAATCTAGAACTACTCATTCATTCCAGGAGTAATCTCTCTCAGCTATGATACAAGAAGCAAAAGAGAAATTAATTTCCCTATAAAGAGTGAACTTCATTTTTTTTCCAAACCTACCAGAGGGCCCAAAACTAAAAAAACCCTCATATGTGTGGAAAGAACCACCTAGCCTTCCCAAATATCTAGCAGAAGAACACAACATAAAAACACCTATTAGTTTCTTTTTCTAAATGTTCTACAGTTAGATTTTTTTCTTATATTTGTAGGAAGTAGAATGTAATTCTGACTTGGCACACTGCCTTCACACTGAATTCTGGACTGCACATTCATCTTGACAGCCCACAGATGAATAAGAAGTGACCATCTCTTCACTGTTTCTGTGACATTTGCCAACTCCCACAGTTATAGATGGGATATTCTCTAACCACACAGTAGTATAATGAAACTCATCTCTTTGCTCTACCAATAAACAGGATTTGAAAACGTCAATGAAAGATATTGTTTAAATGCAAGTCAGTCTGCAGTGTATGAAATCAAGCTTAGCATTTATTTTATTAGAATTATCTTTAGGGGGAAAAAAGTTTATGAGAGAAATGCTTTATTGCTTGTCTGAAAATGATGGGAACATAATTAAGGTTTGGCCCCTGGAAGGCCTTCCTTGGTAGAGTCAAACTACAAAAAAAAGAGATTTAATATTAAATACATTCTAGTATAAATACTCATTTCCTCGTTATGATTTCTGTAGTTACAGGAAACAAAACTATTATTGATTAGACAGAGCAAAATAGTTTAATAGCTTCTCTTCTGCAGAGCAAAAATCATCAAACTCATCCTTTGTCATAATTCTTTGAATAAATATTAGCCATCTGTGCTCTGGAGAGAAAGAGATTATTGCCTGTGATTAAAACACCCTTAAAATAAAATAATAACTGCAGACCTGACATAATTCTACCAAAAACTCAAGTCCACACCAAGGCAGCTTCTGCATAATATCATGCAAACTATTTCTGACCCAGTCTGACAAACAGGTAGCCAGACACCTGCCCTCCCTTTCTATGGAGAGACAGAAACTAGAAGTGTAGTTTTCCAGATAAAACCCCTTAGATTTAAAGTGCATAGTGTTCAGCTGTGCTTAGTGTTGCTCTATCACTCACCTCTACAAATGTGCTTGACAGAATTCCCAGCTCAAATGTGTTATCTTGCCTTTGGGTCTACATCATCCTTACATGCAACCTTCCCTTCAATGTCTGAGAATTTCACACAACAATTCTTTTAAATAGACCTGTGTCTTTTCTTAAGCAGGTGAAAATGCAAGATTTGTGTGGCCCGTTCTGCCAGTTTTATATTTAGTTACATAAAACATTACTCACTTCCATCTGTGGAGACCCTGACACTTCTGGTATCTTAAGTTCAACTCCTCACACAGGTTTGATGGTCTTAGGCAAACAAAACCTCACATAAATAACAGTGGAGTTGCATAAAGTAACCACGATTTGTGGCACTTCACTGTATGTATGTCAGAACTATTGAAGGTGGCCAAAAACAGCATGTCAAGCAGTAAAATATAAATTACTTTAAAATTCTCTTCACTTGTAAAAAAAAAGAGCAAAGACAAAGCTATGTAGGTTTTATTTGAATTCTTCCCATTTTGTAACAGAAGAACACTCATTGCACACTCCAAGCAGTGTTGACAATCTTAAAACTACCTGTATAAACAGACAGGGCCATTAAGTAGCTTAAATTTGTCTCAGAAAACCCATCAGCTACCACAAATATAAGAAAACCCATTACAGCACCTCAAAGCTCTCCACCACTGCTTCAACTCAAGTTTCCAGACTTGTGGGAATTTCCCTTCCCCTATGAACCTGGAGGAAGATCCAGATTCCTACAGCTGTAGACTAAAGGAGACCAAGCATCTATACAAGAATATGAAGCGAGTTCACCCTTTGAATAA
Organism: Turnix velox; assembly: GCA_013400935.1. NCBI lineage: Eukaryota > Metazoa > Chordata > Aves > Charadriiformes > Turnicidae > Turnix > Turnix velox. The sequence continues at coordinate 19,251 of VZTY01017882.1, read as the reverse complement.
GCCTGTGGGGTATCATCTGAGTCTCTGGATAGAGAGAAATGATCTTTAATGGATCTGTAGAGACCTCTAACAGATTGTTTGCCAGCTATGACTAATTCCAAACAAAGAGGATCTTGCTTTTTTTTTTTTAAATGGAATCTTAAGTGTTCATGTTGTGTCCTAGCAAGCTTTCCAGCATTCTCTCCTGGTGTCTAATACAAACTATTTAACTTAGAAAATGAAGGCAGATATTTGATGTGCTTTGCAAACAACCTTTTGCAGAAGTTTAAAACAAATATCCTACCTCTTGACAGTCTGAACAAAACAGGAATATTCAGGAAAGTTTAAGAATAGTTCCAATTTGCCAAAGGCTTTCCCATGTCCTTGACATTCTTACTGCCCCTGCGTGGTTTGGAAGCATGGTTTTCATCACAGAAGGCCTATGAGCTTGGCTTTTGCTCAGATTCTCTCTTCCATATAAATTTTATGGACAGATGTTTCCTTTTCCAGCAGTCTATGTTGTATTTTCAACTCAGGTTTCTTTTCAGCACTTGGTAATACTCCATCAGCAGCCCTAATTCATCTTTGCTTTTGCTGGTGCCTGTTGATGTCAGAAGAGTGCTTTCAAAGATATAAAAATGCAACTGCAGAGACAAGTACAGAGACAGAACATATTCTTGTGCCATCTAAGACAACAATAAGTTTTCCAATGACACCAAAGTTGTGGTAGAAATTCAAAGCAGGTCTTTCTGTTTTCATGGGGTTTTTTTATGAGATTCCTTAAAACATTACATGATGTAGGGAGAATATCCATAGCTGGATGTTAACCAGGGAATTCACAAAAGTTTTAAAAATCAAACACTGCTTTCACCTTGTTCTAGGCCATTGGGATATTTTTAAATTCAGCCTTTTTGCAAAAAAACTTGCAACCAAGCTATTCACCTCTGTGTGCCTTGGAGCAAATTCTGGCACACCTAGGCTTGTGTCAAATAGCTCAGGAGAATCTGAGACATGAAACTGACCTTCTGTAGCTAAGTCCCATTTTTCAAATCACTTATGAGCTTCCAAGCTGATGCCCATCATGCTTATAGTTAGTCAAAACCCTCTTCCAAAACTCTTGGGGAGAATAATTTGCCTAGTGGTTTACATGAAGAAGAAGGTCTTTCCTCCATTTTCATTTAAGAAAATAAATAATCACAATGTATAGCCTATTAACCATGTTCCTTCAAGGATGTTTTGGTTATCAAATCCCAATTGGAAATAGCTTTTTATGTCTATATTCCCTAATGTTTTTATTTGAGAAATTTCCCATTATGTGTTTTAAAAACACATCAGTATTTTTTTAAAATACTAAGAAGTAGTCTCAAGAATTATTCCCTGTTCAAAAGCTTTCCTCCCTTGTGTATGAAAATGTGTGAGAATTTTTCAAAGAAATGAGAGAGTGAAATAAATGAGATATTTAAATGCTAGTTTCCCAGGTCAGAAACGTGACTTGTCTGCATGTATTTCCATTATGTCCTGCTGCCTCCTCCAAAAGCTGTCAGGTGCATGGGGCTTGCACAATATACACAACTTTAAACATCAGAAGTGTTAAGTATTTCTTAAAAGTGGATAACTAACTGTATGGGAAAAAAAAAAAANTCAGGTGCATGGGGCTTGCACAATATACACAACTTTAAACATCAGAAGTGTTAAGTATTTCTTAAAAGTGGATAACTAACTGTATGGGGAAAAAAAAAAAGTTTCTCTCTGCTCTTTGGTCAATCTTTCTAGTAACCAACAATTTCACAAAGTAATAAGGACTACTGTATCAGGTATCTTCTCTTAAAAATCTATGAGTTCTTTCCTTCCTTCAAAACAATGACAAAAAAAACTTCCTAAGGTCAGTAACATAAATTCTATTTAAAATAACCCTGGCTGAATTAGGAACCCTGGAAGATACACCTCTGTCTGGGAGACAGCAGAGTTTCTAGTCAAAATTCTGTGGGACAAAAATTAACAGCAGCACTCCCTCACCTAGGCTGTAAGTGATTAGTTTGCTCTGGAAGGAGATGCTTTTTTAACATCTGCAGTAACAGTGTGAAGGAAGCACTCAACATTACTGGTGACACAGAGTTTTCTGCCTCTGTGCCAGCCTTCCTTCTTCACAGATGTGTTAGCACAGTCTATCTGCTGGGCTCTACCTTAAGCAATGCCAGGCTGGTGACTGCTCTCATGTTTTGTTCCTCTTCACTTTCTTCAAGGTGACACTCGAAGCATTTTCCCCATTTATTTCTGCTTCTGCCTTTGCTAGAGATGGTTCTAGTCTCCAGTTGCTTTTCCCTGAGGAAACAGCCCTGAAATAACATACCACTGTGATTTCTCACTTTGAAACCCATTCACTGAAGAGCACCCTTCTTTTGCTCTAATGCCTTTTTTAAAAGGTTTGCATATTTAGAGAAGTTTCTGCCTGTTTCACATGGGGGGTTCTCTTTGAAACATGAAGGAAACTTGTGAGAACTCACTGCAAAGCAGTGTCAATGGTGGAGTGATAGTGAGAGATGCAAAAGGGTTGTGTTATTAAGGACACCATTTTAATCAACCTGTCATCTCCAAGCCAGATTTGACATTTTAGCTGCACACATCACCCAAAAAACACACTGCTTTGTTACACAGCACTAGATATTCATTTGGGAAGCAAAGGAAGTGGAGGAGAGGAACAAGAAAGTGGGAGAAAAAGCAATTGTTCAGAGGTTGCTGTTGCTTTGCTTTATGAGCTTTAAGAAAGAAAAGAATTAATATTCACTGCTGACTTTTGGGGGGGTTTTTGGTTGCTGAAAACAACACTCAAACTACTATGTGAGATGCCCTAAAGGAGTATTTTTTTTCCTTTTAATTTTGGCTCAGACCCTACAGTAGCATCCTGTTTGAGCACAGAAAGGATTTTGCTTTAAGGGTTCAGAACTCAGTGACATTTTTGAGGTCTGTGTTCCTCCTCAAGTTACGTTCCAAGGAATGCTTAAGTTTTGGTGGTGAAATTACGAAGTTTGAAAATACGAATAATTGGCTGAGGAGAAAAAGAAAAGAAAGAGAGGATTAGCTGTAGCAGTGACTCTGCAAACTGAGACCCTGCTGCATTCCAGTCTCAGATGAATGAAAATTAAAGGTGGAAAAAGGAGCTGCAGGAGAACTGAGTAACAGCCTAGGAAAATATTTTTCTTTATTGAAATAAAAGCTGGGAGAGATAAGAGGTCAAAAGCCCTCTGTAAAGAAATCAAAAATACACAAACTTGCTGCAAGGTAGAAGGAAATAAAATGCAGGAGCTATGAATTCCATAAAAAAATCTTATTTCAAGCTGTAAGGTTGGTCTCTTTTTTCCAGGGCACTAAAGTTTGCACTTCCAAAGTCTCCATCCCCCTCCTTCTCTGCTCTCAGGTGTTTTTCACTAGTGCCACAGAACTGACCAGAGAAATGGGGAAGAGGAAAATGGCTCCAGTTTTGCAAAGTACCATCATAATTCTCTGATTCATTCCTTATAGAGCACTAAAATGCCATCATCATCATCATAATCCACTGAGGCACTGCAGACCCTGTAACTAGTGGGACCATGCTCAGGTCTAATCAGAGGCCCATTGAGAGAGGGCTGGATGAGTCACTAGGTAGGGCACCACTAACTCCTCAGAGCAGAGGAAGTCAGCAGTTATTCCAAGATAAAGGCTAATCAAGCCCCAGCTTCCCTCTTCCTTCCTCATCTGTCAGACGTTGAAAGTTAGTGTTGTTTTCTTCAGCCAAAAAATAAGGAAGAGGGTTATGGCAGTAACTTCTCCCAGTCTCTTTATAAACAGCAAGGACTTTTTTACCCTGTTTCCCACATCAGGGCTTTAACAGCATTTAGGAAAGGATCTAGAAATGCACAATTCAACATGTCAAAAGCCTAAAGATGCATATTTCTAAAATAANTAGAAATGCACAATTCAACATGTCTTCCATACATTTAAAACTCAAAAGCCTAAAGATGCATATCTCTAAAATAGGTGCCACGCTCATTAGAGTTTCAACTACACCATCAGAAAACCTGTACAAAATTCACACTCCTTTGATGCAGGTGAGTTTTCAGAGGCACACATCAGCCAAGCCTATCATATGTTTTCTACAAGTAGCTAGGAACTTTCATATCTTTTCCAAATCTCACTTCTCCATATTACAGAAAACCCTGCCAAGCTTGGAATCACTTTGGCTCCAAATGCTAAGTGTATTAACTGTGGTACTTGACAGCAAGCAAAATGCACGCAATGAGATTTACCACACAACTCTTCAGATCAAAAAATTCTTTCCTTTTACAGCTCAGCTCAAAAAAAGCTACTATTGTGTCCTCTATCTTAGAATATAAAGAAAGTCAATATAAAAATACTTTCTGAACACAAATACAGGGAGTTTATGTTTGGCTATAAAAAGGCTCTTCCAGAAAACAATCACAGACAATCAAATAAAAGCAATAACAACAGGACTGTCTAGATAAGATGCTGTCTTCTCCCTCAATTTCATTCATCATTCCAAAAGTTATCACTCAGTTGTCCCCTGACAAATTATCCATGGTAAGTAATTATGATTATTGAAAAATGTAATTTACTTCTCTTATAGGAGAAATAGAAAGGTTAAAAAAAAAAGAGGAAATACAGTAAATTTTTTAGGATTTTGAATAAAAAGGAAATAAAGCATGAAATAATTTTTTTTCACATTTGTATTACTTGCCAAGCCAAAGAACAGATTCTAACCCATAGCCCTAAAGCTAATCATAATAAAACTTCAGTGACCTGAAATTTAAAAAACATATTCAAATATTGAGCCTTTTTCTTCTCAAGAAGAAAATTATTTCATGTTTTTATGACTGAATTCACCAGCACAGTTTTCAATGATATTCAAATTGAGATATTTTTGTAATTTTGATTTCTAGTGGGAGGTGCCCCTGCCTATGGCAGGGGGTTGGAACTAGATGATTTTTAAGGTCCCTTCCAACCCAAACTATTCTATGATTCTGTATCTGTTATTCATAAGGATAATAAAATAGGAAGACACTCAGATAAAGAATGTAAAGGTATATATAAACTGTTTTTAACCCAGTTTCCTTTGATGTTTATCTATTCCCATAATTAAGCAGATAACTAAAGGTTTGCATGTAGGGGAGGTATTGACAGAGATGTTTACTTTCAGTATTTTTTATCTGTCAATAGAATCTATCTCCTTGATGATAAAATCAAACATGTCCACATGTGATTTCTCCATAGTAAACTTAAGGAAATATTGTAAATTTCAGGATGAGCAGAGCTGGGTTACATAACATGATCCTAGGTCACATTCACATTATTGCATTAGGAGTGGAGTGGAAGATCAAAGCAGCCAGCATTAAGAATTGTATATGTGCACTATACCCATCTCAGAAGCTTTACTTTAGAGTATCTCTCTCGTGGTCTCTGAACCACACAGTACATGTAGTTCAAAGGATAATTATATATCCAAGAAAAGACAAGTTTAAAATAAGCCAGTTCAAGGCTCAGTTTGTCTCACAGCATGCAGCACGCTCAGCCCCAAACACCATCATCTACCCAAGGCATCACAAATACATGCAGATCACATTTCTGTTCCCAGTTTTGCTACTATTCCTCTCTTTACAAAGTACTACTAACACTAAAAGAGTGTCTGAAACAGAATCTTCAGTATATGCATTGAGAATTCTACTGCATCAACATGACTCAAAATATATCTGAAAAATTAGTAGAACTTTTAGTCTAACAAGAGACTTTATTTGACTAAAAAAACCCAGCCTTTTGAGGCATACAAAACAGTTTTCATTAGTTTCCTGTACATTTTGAAATGCTTTAACTGCCAAGAAGAAAATAAGAAGGAAACGATACTGGGCAAAAATCTCAGGCCTAGAGAAATTCAGATCAGAGACAGAAGGAATCCCACAGAAATTAACTTCAGAGTTCATAGAGTCATAGAATTGTATAATTTGAAGGGACCTTTTAGATCACCAAGTTCAACCAGTGCTTGGTAACACTTTCTGTTAGAAAATTTTTCCTAATATCCAGTCTGAATGTCTTCTGGCATGACATAAAGCCATTCCCTCTTCTCCTATCACTTGTTACTTGGCAGAAGAGACTAATTCCCACCTCTCTACAACTTTCTTCCAGGTAAGGTCTCCTCTCAGCTTTCTTTTCTCCAGACTAAACAATCTCAATTCTCTCAGCTGCCCTACTGAAGACTTGTGCTCTAAAAAATCATGGCAAGAATTATGTAAGTCAGGTAAAGATTTAACACAGTTAAATAGGTACTTGTACATCTTCCTGGTTTACCTTAAAGTTCCAGAATTTTTGGGGACACTTTTGGGGAAAGAGAGAGAGATCAGCAACAAGGTCTTTGATTCAGCTTTAATTTCACCTAGAAAGAGGAGGCAATTTATTTTGACTCCTATCTTCCAGTGAGCTTCTTTGGACTTCCTTGCATGTCCTCTTTCTCCTAAAGACTCCTACTATCAATTAACTCAGTGGAAGCAGCAAGTCATTATCGAGCCTTAGCTCATTAGAATTTCCATTGCACTTAAGTTGTTTCAAAGCAGCACTCAATGTACAAACATGTAAGGCTGCTTACTCCCATTTGGTAAGGATGTTATCTAGATTAAGAGTATTTAGAGACTTGCTTCCCACTCACCTCAGGAATTTTATCCATTTTTTTACCAGCTGTTAATCTTTGTAGTATAAAACCAGTGTGGAAGGAATTGATTTTTCCAGCTGATGACTAGGTGGCAATTTGTCAAAACACCCACATACTTGACAGAAGAAAAGATGAGGGGAAGGAGATCCAGGTAGCACTTCCTTGCTAATAAAAATCTGGAATGCATTAGTGCTAGGGAATGGGCAAGAAAGAAATATTAAATGGCAAGAGGATGGGGACATCTTCTGTAATTCTATCTTCCACAGAGATTATATAGAAAGACTCAACACCTAGGATGAAGGAAAATTGGATCCCTCTTTTTAGCTAACTACCAGAGCATTATAGCCCTGAACTCCTCTTCCAAATGCAGTCTTGGGAAGCTGCAACATGGAGTCTGATATTTGCATCATCACAACTCCCCAGTCATTTCTCCCCGTGTTACTCACTTTACTGTCTTCCGCTCTGCTTTCAACACTCACTTTCCCACCTGCTCCCATGCAGAAAGTCCCCTGTACAACCACATGCAGCAGCAGCCCTCTTTTAATTATTGTCCTTGGTGGCAAGAAACTTCCACACATTTTTTCATCCCATCATGAGGGAGGAGTGGTTTGGAGACTTGCTGGGAGCTGCCAGTGAGCACACTTAGTCAGCCATTTCATAGAATCATAGAATCATAGAATAGTTTGGGTTGGAAGGGACCTTCAAGATCATCTAGTTCCAACCCCCTGCCATGGGCAGGGACACCTCCCACTACACCAGGTTGCTCAGTGCCTCATCCAGCCTGGCCTTAAACACCTCCAGGGATTGAGGGGGCATCCACAGCCTCTCTGGGCAACCTCTTCCAGTGTTTCACCACCCTCACTTGGTGAATGCCATCTCTAGTATTTAATAGTTTTGCACATTCAGTGGGAACTTAATGCAGTTGTCAGCCCAATTAAATTTCCTCATGGGATGCTCCTAACGGTGTGGAAAGATGGACCAGCCAAGCCAGCCACCCTGCTGATGTGCAGGGGGGATGGAAGCAAGGTCACACTAAGCAACACTAACCCCTTCCCCACTGTCCCACTGGCAGCATGCTCAGCTGAGTCAAGGGTGGTCTCACCATGCCAACAGCACAGCTAACAGTGCCAGAGAGGTGGTAATCTGGCCCACACACATCCTTGCTCCACCACACAGACCCACTGGCACTCTTCTGTGGATTTCTGTCACCCACAAATGTAATTGTGTGGATACATTTACCTTCATTCTTTGCAAAGCCCTCCTTGCTGAGGGTGACCTGCCACCTATGTCAGAGCTCAGCATTGCTCAGTGTGGTCCAGGCAGAGATGAGTCTGATGGCAAGTGCTGACAGCTCCATGTCATACAATCATCATACAGGCTCCTCTACTGCATCTTGTAATGCTATTCTGTCTTGTAAAACTGTATGACAGGTTTGGTTTGGTTCTAATGTAAAATCAGCATGTTGAAACAATTCAAATTCCTGCTACACATCTGGTTCCAAAGTGGTCAGTCCTGAGGGCACAACAGCACCAAGAAGCTGGGTACCTGGGATGATTTCTGCTAAAGTGCCAATATAAAGTGCAGCAACAATGTTTCTGGCTGACAACCAGAAATTCTGATCATTATCTCCATTCCTGAAGACTAAAGTTTTATCTGAAGGTAACAACTTGCTTCAATTTTCTGCTCTGCTGTAAGGATAGATTGTGGGCAGATACCTGCTGAAAAAAACAAGATTAAGAAGAAAGAGGTCAAACTGAAGAATAAATAACAGCATCCCACATCCTACAAACCTAAATAGCAGCACAGGAATATTGAAGCATCTGCAAAAAGCAAATCCCAACCTAGATTGAATCAGGCTGCCAAGAGAGATTTAATGTAGGGATCTAACAGAACCAAAATGCAAATTAAGGTGATGATTCGGACATGACAAAGAACAATTATCAATCTTTATTAGATACCTGCTGACACGTATGTGCCTGACACACTGTGAGCATAGCAAACTGAAGCAGAGGATAGCTTCCTTAGCAGTGTAAATTTTTTCCCTCATAAGCAGCCCCCTCAAGTCCCCAGAGAATAACAACTTTTTCTCTATAAGTTCAGAGCTTTATTTGCAGCTGCAGAGACAAGTAGGATAAATTTTTCACACCCTCTTCACATGAGAGAACAGTATTCTTTGTGTTTAAAAAAGAAAAATAGACAAGTCTCCCCCTACACAGTCAATTACATACATACTAAATAAGGAAACTGTTCAAGTGTTTCTTGTTATGAAAGCCAAATATAAAAACTCTTTTAATTATAAGCTCTGAATGCTGAAAACCTCTGTAGCTAGAAGAACTAAATCGTTGAGACAATAATGTGAGAGTCACGATTTTTTGTAGAAAATCCTGCTCAGAAGCAGCTCTTGCTCCAACTTCTATCAGTAACCTACCAGGAATGTTAAAAATGCAGAAAAATGGGAATGGAAAAAAAGAAAAGCCATGACCAATTTTGATAAAACAAAATGCTATCAAAATGACTGGATGGATTAGCAATCCTAAAGATTGGAATAATAATTTTTTAAAAATTGTTAACTTTTTACAGGGCATTTTACTTGCCTAGCCAGTAAATTGATGAAACAAAATGCTATCATAATGACTGGATGGATTAGCAAGCCTAAAGATGGGAAAAATAAATAATTTTTTTTTTAATTGCTAACCTTTCATGGGGCATTTTACTTGCCTAGCTGGTAAATTGATAAAACAAAATGCCATCAAAATGACTGGATGAATTAGCAATCCTAAAGATTGGAAAAATAAACAAATTTTTACTTGCCTAGCTGATAAATTCAATCTCAACAGCCCCTCTTGTCATATGAAGCCTACTGAAGTGCAGTGTGTGGTCTATATGCAGAACAATACATGTCATTGTGACATTTATCCCGCTGTCTCACTGAAGGTGGACATTGAAAGGGTGACAATGAGTAATTTCCCACATAAGTTGGCTTTCTATGACTTACAGGTAACCAGTCTGTCACAAGTCAAGTACATTTGAATGGCAGCTGAAGCAGGGCAGGAATATAGAGTGTAGCATGATACCTTAATCTAATGCTACCGAGCCTTAAAACTAGCACTATGTAATTCATCTCTATTTCTGATACATCCCCCACATCTCCTTGCTCCATTGAATGGCTCTAAATTGCAGGTATTTGTCATCTGAAGGGTGCTCACAGGCAGAAGGCTTTCCTTGTGTTTATCAGAAACAAATTTATCTATGAAGTTGCATAGGAAAAAAATCAGAGGCTACTTGAAGAGACTGTGAAGTTGTACTTGGAGCAAGACAGGCTATTTCATAACTAAGTGGCTGTGTCTGGAATCAAACTTTTAACTAAAGCAGGGATAGTTATTAGTCCTAGCCAAGGAAAAAGCCTGAGACCAGAGGCAAGATACTATTTCTAGATTAGAAAAACAACTTCTATTGAACTTCTATTTCAGGCTAGATATAAGAAAGAAGTTCTTTAAAGTGAGGGTAGTGAAACACTGGAACAGTTTGCCCAAAGAGGTTGTGGATGGCCCCTCCCTGGAAGTGTTCAAGGCCAGGCTGGATGAGGCATTGAGCAACCTGGTCTAGTGGGAGGTGTCCCTTCCTATGGAAGGGGGGCTGCAACTAGATGATCTTTAAGGTTCCTTCCAACCCAAACTATTTTATGAACAAACCATATGAATGGAAAAATTAAACAAGTTTTCAGGTATGCACACACATGCAGCAGCTTTCAAAGCTAAATGCAAGCTGTGAAGTGCATCATTCAGAACTTAGCTCAAAGGATAATTGTAAGATTACTGTTTGAGAACAAAGACAATTAGCATCTCTGAGGAATCAAGTGAAGGTCAAGGTGAAGAAGAAAAAACTGAAACATTAATTTCACCCTTAAGAGAAAAAAGGCTGGTCATAAAGAGAAGTCATGTATTGCCTGTGGATCAGTCCATGTTTCTAAAATCTAGCAGCATACCAATTTTGAGCTTTGAGGTTTGTCTTTGGCTATTTTTGTAGTAAGTGACCTACATTTCTGATGGCTATCTCTAGAGAGAGTGACTGCTCTTTGCAGAATGCTTACTCATGGTCAGTAGAGCTTTTTTTGCCCTCAATAGACTGCCAGAGAGCATTCATTCTGCTGCAGAAATTTTGTTTGCATCACACCTACTGCAAGAGCACTTTGGATACATTCCTGAAAGGAATCTGGGATCTGTGAGTGCTGATAGTTTTTCTGTAGGCATTATTTGCTCCTGTAGGATAGCAAAGAAGAACAGGTATGTTTTATATGCTTCTTCACTGAGGCAACTTACAAGGTTTGCTTGTGCCAAGGTTTGCTTGTGCCAAGGTTAATAGAAAAAGGGGATTTGTAAGGAGTCCAGCACAGATGGTTCTGGGAAAGTTTCTTTCAAGAGATGTGCTTCTCTAGTGCTGATGCTTAATGACTTTATATGTATGTAATATCAGAGAAGAATGACAAATGACAACCAGAGACATAAGACTAGAACTTTTTGCTTTCTGAAGCAGTTCCTTAATATATTCAAGTAGCTCTCTCAAAAGCAGGCATTTTTCTCCAGGGGAGAATTCCTTATGGATAAAATCCCTTTCATATTACACCTTGATGACTTTCCTTAGAGGAAAGGTATCTGAATATGGACACAGGCTCAACTTTCTATCCCAAGGAAGTTCCAGTGTCTGGTCCTCCCATGACACTATCTTCATTTGTTATTAGATGCATTAGGGGCTTAAGTATGTGTGGAGCTGGTCATGTAGTTGTTACATATAATTCTTCCAAGCCAGCCCATGACCAAATCAATCATGTGGTGTCAATGAAGATACAATTAGTTACTTCAATGTAGGATGGAAGATTTACTTTTTTCTTTCTCTTTTTTAAACTTGTGGCAAAGCAAAAATTCAGTGGTTAAGCTCAACCATAGCTTTAACCTCAATGCTGTTTCATTTTTAAGCATGCAGTGTAATAATGGGAACTAATGGAACTGGATATATACAAGAGTAAAGCTGTCAAGCCAAATGTACAGAAGTAAAACTGTTGAGACAAGTGTACAGTACATCAAACCTAAACACAATGACTTTTCTTATTCTTGACAAAATCCACGGTCATTCTTGAGCACAGAAATAAGACTGGAGAAATAGATGTTTTCTTTAGACAAAGAAAGAGGTTACAGGGCTTTGTAGCATGTTAGTCCTGCAGTTCCCTCTACAATTCTCCCAGTAAAAGAGGTCTAAAATCTGAGTGCCAATGAGAGGCACTTAAACATGAGGGCAGAGAAAGGGAATGTGACAGAACCTGCTAAATGGCAAAGCATTGCTTATTTTAGTAACATGTAAGTATAAGTCTTACATTCGCTCCTGTAGAGTTCCAGGGAAGAATAGCCTGAGTGTTTCCAGGAAGATCCAGCTCAGGGCCTTAATGTAAACTGGTTTCTCATAAACTCACTGGCATAGGCATCCCACTGAGCTGCAAGCCTTGGTGTCTAGGTGGAAACAGTTACCAGTAGACAGATTTGAATGCTTCGTTTGAGTAAAGGAACACTTTCAAAAGCAGCATTCAATCTCAAAATACATTATTAAAATCTGAGCTAGTAGTTTTTATTTTGTGATTAAATTTGCACAAAGTGATATATCCCAACTGCCTCTTATGAAAGGTATGCCAGAGCTAGACTTGACTGTGCAACACCTCCAGCAATCATTCTTCTGTATTTTAAATTCAAATTGCAGCTCAAGAGGAATATTTGACTAATGTTACCACTCATGTCATGCAAACCTCTTTAGGATCTGCCCATGACTGCAACTCCACTTACAACAGCAATATCTCTTAAGTGTACTATTTGGCAGCAGAACCAATCTGAATTGGAGTTTAATAGAGTTAGACTGAGAGACAAAGCAAGTAGCTTGGAACTGTTAGGAACTAATTTCATCCTTCTTTTCCCTGCCCTATGCAGCTGCATAATTTGCACAGAACTACTAGAAGAACTGAATTGGCCTATAATTGGCACTACCCATCATATATGCCACATTCTCAGTTATTAGTTTCAGTCCTTGCATAATTCTTCCCCCCACACTCCTAAGCACTACAGAAACATAACATTTTCTATGGTGCAATGAGAAATGTATGCTCCTCTTGTCTTTTGGAAGACTTCTGTGACATTCCTAAAATCTTTGATTCAATTCAGTTTAGGCACCATCCAATTCCTCATAACTACTCTGAAGCTGTGAGGCAAGAGGTCACATCCAAGAGCTAAATTAATCTCTACCACTTGATCCTATTATTAAACTGGGATAGAACCTTGATCAAAAGGGTAGGCCCTATCAAGTTTTTTTTTTAACATAGTTTTGTGAGTCCACAGATATTTGCTCAACATAGGAAGCTGATAGGCCCTACTCTTGATAAAGCTCCCACCACTCTTCAATGAAGAGCTGCATTAACGAACTTCTTTCATGAAAAACAAGTTGTAGGAGAGGTAAGAGAACTGCCTCACTTGCAGGTTTAAGTGCATTTTTAATTTTGACCACCAAACTCTAGCAGCATGGAAGAAACAGGTATTCAGAACCAAGGTAAAAATACCACAAAATGGAGCTTAATGGTCCAGCTGGTACATCTACTGAACAACTCTCTTGCCTGGACTAGAAAATCATAGAATCATAGACTAGTTTAAGTCAGAAGGAACCTTAAAGATCATCTAGTTCCAAACCCCTGCCATAGGCAGGGACACCTCCCACTAGACCAGGTTGCTCAATGCCTCATCCAGCCTGGCCTTGAACACTTCCAGGGAGGGGCCATCCACAACCTCTCTGGGCAACCTGTTCCAGAGTCTCACTTTTTTGAATTGAAGGTTGACAATACAGCTTACAATAGTAGTGGCTCTAGCCAAATTAATCACTACATCTATGAAACAAAACAAACAGCCCGAGTCTGAAGTCCTGTTTCCTATCTCATGTCTGATTCACTAGCAAATTACCCCAGAGAACTTAATTTCCGCTCGCAAGAAGCCATACTTATTCCCAAAGGAGTGTCTTTATTCCCATTGCCCATTTGAAAAGACAGAATGAACTGCACTGCAAAAAATGATCTATGCTCCCAGCTTAAGAAATCAGGTTTTTGAAAAAGATCTAAATAAGCCTCAACCATCCTTCACACATCCCAGCCCGAAGGAGCACCTTAGCAACAACCTTAATCATTTTTCAAACATTTGCTACTAATTATGGGTTCTTAGAACAACAATACACAGCTCCATGTTTTACAGAAAGCAGCCACAAATGTAAGCTCAGCCTTTAATTTAAACCAGTGCCACACATACTCTTGAATATACATTGCAAACATTGCTCTGATTAATGGCCCTGGAAACTTGTAAAAGCTCAACTGTCAAGTCCTAAAATGTAGGTTGAGAAAAAGCTCACAGAAAGAAACTAAATAAAAATCCTTTGAAAAAGCCTTTCCCTGTACCTTCAGCAACTGCACCACATGACAAAGCCCCCATAGGAGTCATCAGAAAGGCACCATAGGGCTCACTCTGTACCAGTCCAACAGCTTCCATACTTTCTCTCATGTGGTATCACAAGGACCAT
>VZTY01017880.1:414879-478914 GCA_013400935.1 Turnix velox | reverse complement strand
ATTCTATGATTCTTCTTGGTTTTCCCTCTGTTCTGACCCGAGTCACTGTACAATGACTTTTTTCTGGGCCTCTGTGAGCATGGTACCTACTGCCTCAGAGCTGACCCTTGTTTTCCAGACACCTGACTGTCCAAAGCACACAAGTGACTACTGTTCTCACCCACCTCTCTCCCGTTTTAACCCAGAGGCGTCCAAATTGATTAGTCTTAGAGCATATAGAACAGTCACATCATTGTTTGTGTTGGACCAAACTCCCCTTTTCCTTAAAACAGCAATGCAAAGCACCAGCTCAAAGACCTACAGTAAAGATAACCAGGTCCAGACTTAGATCCACACTTCAACCCAAGCCCAAGCCTGGTTATTCTCAGGCTCCTGCTGCCCTCAAGCTGTAAGAGCATTGAGGCTGGTTGGTCAGAGCCTGATGCCTATAACACTGGTTTGCTTAGAAGTGATGTAGCAAAGGCAAGGGTCTGAATAGTTCCAGAAGTTCTCAAAAAAACAATGCAAGTGAAAATTTATTTCCAGCGTGGTAGCATGAGGCATTCATAGCACTTCTGATAACTTTCTTTGTAGCCTCTTCAAATAATGGGATTTGACATTCCTGTCATGAGTTCCTTGTGAAGACACTAGAAGGGTGTGGGAGAAGGAAGAGAGTCAGTCACCACTTGCAAAGAGTAGATTAAGCACTTGAGTTACACGTTTATGCATAAATGACTCAAAGAGGCTTCATTTATTCCTTCTCTTCTACCTTACACGTTTTTCCTCCCATTCGACAGGCCTTGTTCCCCCATTGGCCATAATCTGCCTGCAATGGGCAAGTTGAAGATCAGTGAACAGTTCTTGATTTTCCCCCTTTCACCATGAGATTTCCTTTGGATTCTCATTCTCAGCTCTGAGAGCATGCCCAGGAACAGGAGAACAGGAGCAGAGTTAATCTTTAATGTTGTGATAAAAATCACTCTCACACAGACAACAGGAGAAAGATTTTAAAAGAGCTGTTGTTCCAAGCAAAATCTAAACTGAAGCCAACCCACACCTTCCTGCTCACCCACAGACACAGCCTGCTCACATTCTTCCCAGCACTCTCTTTTCTCTACCGGTTCTACCTGGAACTGAAAATGTAAGTGACCACTGAGTGTATCCTCACACTAAAACAAATGGTTCTTTGAAAGAGGCCACTATTCCCACAACAAAACCAGAATTATCATTTTTTGTCTAAATTATAGTCTGGAAAGCACATTGAGCAACCAGATTGAAGAGACGGAAGAGCAGAACAGGTCATATGGAGATTTGGTGGCTCTGCTGCAATCTGAGACATGGAGGAAAGGGCAGGTGAGCAGAGCAGCTGGGCATGGAGAGGAGGAGGGGTTTTAGGAGATGCAGAAAGGGCTCACAGCTTGCACTCTGAAATGCCAGCGTGCCAGCTGGCAGTGACATGTTGCTGGTTGCATGTGGGCTGGGAATATAATAGGAGAAATGAGCCTTTAGGGGAGGAGCTGTCTGATAAATCATTAATGGATGAAAATATGAAGTAATCTGTCTGCCTAGGAGGCAGAATCATCTAATAATGAGGATGGTGGACTAGGAGATGAGGTTCCTAAGTCACCCACAGGACCACTGGCACACCAGTGCCTTTTGCTGTGCATCAGAAGACACACCCACCCTCCTTTCACTGAAGGGCTGTTTCCTTAAAAATCATCACAGAAACCCCATGATGTAGATGAACACAATAAAATTTACAGAGCCCTTTGTGGAAACCGCACCTCCTGCTCCTCTTCTCTGTTGCAGGCAGAGCACAAAGAAACAATATCCCTTCTCAGATAGCTTTCACTAAAACAAGGGGTTTGACCAAGCCACGGTAAAATCTATTCTGACCTTTTGCTGGCACTGGTGGCATTTAATTCTAAATTGATTAACTACATACACAGTACTAATTACCCATGAATATTTTTCAGCAGACTATTGGTTGAAAACAGAAGGATACATCAGTACAATGCCAGGGACACTCTGCTTCCTCTGTGCTCTCTGAAATCAAAAAGGAAAAAGCTCAAGAAATGATGTTGAAAGGTGCATTTGTGTTTATGGGGATAGCTGCAGGGGCACCAGACACAGGCCGTTGGAAAGCGATGAGGCTGTTAGAGGAAGGGGCAGGAGGTCAGTGTGGTTTGTTCTGTACAAAGCCCTAGCAGGATGTGTCATGCAGCACAAAATCAATACAGACACTGCATGAAAAAATAGTAGTTGGTTTGGTACAATTCTCTGGCTGATTTGGAAAGAACCTCACAAAGGCAATTCTCATTTTGTGTGAAGTCTTTAACTGTCCTTTGTTTCCTCTTAAAACCCCTTGGACATTCAGGGATTAAAACAGTTTTAAAATAAACACCTACAGACAGACCAAGGCACAAATCAGCATGAATCCATCTAATGTTGACACATTTGTAGGATAAGAAGTGCTTTATCAATCAAATGTACTTAAAGTCATTATTTTCCAGAATGGATAGCAGCAGAAACCATAAACAGAAGACATAGCCATGACAGAGCTTACGTATATAGAAACTTAACTAAAACCTGTGTCTGAAGTTTAACTGCAGACCTATTTGAGACACTAAAGTCCAGTTTAATTATTCTGCCAAACACTCCTGAACCACAACAAGGTTATTACCATTTACCAAAGGACCTGCTCAGGCAATTTTACAGAGAAATTGCCTGTGCCTAATCTAATTGCTAAGAAGTAGCTAAAATTACCTTGGACCTGGAAAGATCAACAGAACAGCAGGAAGCTCTGAAAGGTTCAAGAAGCTTCACGAAGCTGTTCCTGTAACTCACAACTGTGGTGATGTGAGCTCCCTAGAGAGGCTCCCAGTCACAGCCAGACACTGCTTTCCACCACAACAACATAATCCAGGTGAGATGACTTATATATGTCAGAAATCATGCTTTTGTTCTCTGTAAGCCTTCTACTAGTTACTGAATAAATTTCCATAATAAGGGGGTTTGTAAATTACCCACTGATGATGTCACACAGAT
Organism: Turnix velox; assembly: GCA_013400935.1. Lineage (NCBI taxonomy): Eukaryota > Metazoa > Chordata > Aves > Charadriiformes > Turnicidae > Turnix > Turnix velox. The sequence goes on along the minus strand of VZTY01017880.1, from coordinate 475,887 downwards.
CTAAATAATCTGCACTGGCAGTCTCTGCTATTTGCAAGACACATCTGACACTTCAACACTCTTTACAAGTGATTTAACTGGTCTCCACTGAGGAATCCTATTTCACACTTTTGCTTAATCGTAAGATGAGCCACATCTATAAAATTTAATGGATGGGTTGAGATGGCTTAGATGGCTCTGGACCCATGCAGGAAAACAGCAGAATATCAGAAGGAATTAATTCTGTAAATAAAGTTTAATTGGAGACTACTGGAGGTGCTAAGATATAATGAAGCTTGTTAATACAGTAAATCTACAGTATAATCTGCTGAGTAACCACAGAAGTACCTTAAAGGATCACTTACTAGTTTATGTCCAAATTGACTAAGATCTGATTTCTGTTGGTGCTGTTACCAACAGCTTCCTCAACACACTGTGTGGATTGCCATGATTTCAACTCACCCACCAACTGCTATTTTGCTCATGTGCTCTGGATTTTAAAACAAAAAAAAAAAAAAAGGGGGAGTGAGATGAAAGCTCCCTTCACACTCCATCAACATAGATGAGCCTAGAACAGATGACCTGGATTCAAACTGGTTAAATACAAGGAAGGGTAAGTGGCAAGCAGACAAAGCAAGCTCCAAGGGGATTCCTCTCAGAATTTCACTTTTCTGGTGCTTCAACCAGTCCTGACTTACAGAGCATATTAAATTTGATGCTCTCTCTGTCCAGTAGCATTAGATAATTGCCTGTGAAAGAACAGACTTCTATCAAAGCTGGTTATCAGCTTGAAGAATCTATACAAGATATTGTCAGCCATGCCTAGAGTGCCTTTCTCCTCCATCATGGAAATGAAAAGATTTACTTAAAACACAAAATAAAAGAAATAAAAAAGTATAAAGAAAATTCTCATTTAGGTGACTAGCAGAAGCATCTCCAACCCAGAAGAGCCCAGAGCTGCACCTAAAAGCTCCTGCAATTTATCCAGACAAAGGGATCCAAAAGATAGTAAAACTATTACTGGATAGGTTCTAAAGGAGACACATTCTGAGAAAAAATTACCATGAGAATAGCCGATTACCATGGAATTGAGGCAGCAATAACTTGACATGAAAATTCTCTTTATAGTAGAATTATTAGAAGTTCCTGTTGAAGGAGAATGGCAGCCTGAAATTCTACCACTTTCTCACAGTATTGAGGAAGACTTTCCTTAAGCAGATGGATAAAAGCCATCTCCCATGGCTTGGGAATTTTTCAATGATGTTGAGCAACCTCATCTAGAGGGAGTTTTCCCTGCTTATGGCAGGGGGGTTGGAAGTAGATGATCTTTAAGGTCCCTTCTAACCCACACTATTCTANAGACTTTCCTTAAGCAGATGGATAAAAGCCATCTCCCATGGCTTGGGAATTTTTCAATGATGTTGAGCAACCTCATCTAGAGGGAGTTTTCCCTGCTTATGGCAGGGGGGTTGGAAGTAGATGATCTTTAAGGTCCCTTCTAACCCACACTATTCTATGATTCTATAGGCTTTAAAGAAAATTTATTATTTGATTTCTAGATAGCTCATAGGTGCCCTAGAAGGGGTCTTGCAACGCCAAAGGAGCAGGTCTGTGTTTTCCACAAAGTTTAAAACTCAGGTCACATATTTACCCAAATAACATACAAATCTGAGGAAGAGAAAAGCAAAATAATTATGTGAGTGGGAACTCTCCTCAAAGTCCCTTCTCCTTGCCTGTACACAGTGAGCAAGCAGCTAAAGCATTTTGGCGTCTCTGCCTGGAAATGGAACTAAGTTCTCAGATCTCTGCCCAACCTTCTGGAACCTTCTGGTACATCTTTCTGCAACACACAGCTCTTTTGCACACTGCTGCAAGAGATATTAGCTAGAAAGATGCTGTATCTTTTACTGAGCATAAACCACGTGCAACTGCTAAGATAGAAGTCACAGTTATGTGCAAGATTTGCTACTGTTGTGGAATATGCCATTGACTATTAACAAGCACGACCAGACAAGTTCCTCCAACTGTTCATGGATAACACCTACACCACTTACAGTGGATGACACACATGTGGAAGGCACTAACAGAGAAATGATGAATACTTTATTATTAAACACACAAGAATTCTTCTTTACCCTAGCAATGCAGCTTGTCTTTGGCATGATCTTACTACCTCAGGGTCAGCAAGTAGAGCCTTGATTCAGCATAGGCTTTTCTTCTGCTTTGTCAGCTGGGTAGTGTTCACTCTCATCTGAAACACTTGGCTTATAAACAGTCTAATCCAAGAAAGAAAACAGATGTATACTGTCATTTACAACTATTCCTCACCAACATCTAAAGACATACAGGAGAGCTGGTGGTTAGACTCAAGTTAAACCTTGTGTAATTACAGTCAACTAGATGACAAAACTCTAGAGTAAAACTTTTTAAAACCAAATGGAATTACCTTGATCACGTGCAAAAATGTTTAGCATATCCCAAAATGATCACAGAAAATCTTAAAAATAAGATTGTGGATACTGCATAGTCTTCCTTGACACAAAATAGGCCACTTCACTCAATTTTTATCTGCATTTTGAAACATTTGGCATAGTTACCATAGTAGAAAACAATGAGAAGTCTACAGCACCTATCAGCTGTCAATCTCTATATTTTCTGTATCCCTACAGACATATGTTGAGAGAAACCCATTCCATAGATAGATCAGTATTTCATGTAATGGATGAAATAAGCCTCTGTGCTGCAAAGACACATCATAGTTTCCTAGATAATCCTCAAGGATGTAAATGGAGGGAAAAAGGGTATTATGTTTAATAGAGCATAGCACACAGAGTAATGCCCTAGTATTGAAGAACTAGCAGAGAGGGGAAAAATGGACACCTCCCAAGTGTCACATATAACCAACAAGTTAACCAACCAGCAAATCACTTTCCTAAACTGATAATTCAGTCCAGCTACAGGTAACTAGACTCAGAATCCACCACAACAACAAGAGCTGGGGCACTGATGCAACCACTACTTTCAGGCATAGTGTACTATAACTTGGTGTAAGCTCCCACTGAAAAAATCATCAAACCTTTAACAAGCAGCAGAAGAGGACAAGAAATTACCTGTGCCCCTGTTTCTAAATTGAGCAGCAAAGCTTTGTTCCACAGAGACTTCTTTCTAACTAGTATCTTAACTGCATCAATGGTAAGGTTTGTTAAGCAGAAACAATAGCTCACAATTCAAATCACATCTCTGATCTACATACACTTGTGAAGTGATAATTTTACAATGAGCTTAAAAGGTCTCAAGCTATTTCTACTTTTATCCTTCAGCCTGTGAAGAAAGCCACTTGCATCAGTTATCACAATTGTTCACAGAATAAAATACAAAGTAAGAAATGCAGTTTAAGGAGAAAAAAAAAGGTGAAAACTTATGTCAGCAAATCAATATGGTCTAAAAGGTTGTTACAGGATTAGGTATCACTTTGTAAGACTAAGCACAGCACTCAAAACCCTAACAGATTTAGATAGTAGATTTTATATTTCTTACTGCTGCTGTTGCATGACATGATCAAGAATTCATGCAATCTTCAAGGCTTTTCAAGCATTTGCCAGAGGGAAATTTCAAACTAGACTTCTCCCTGCCTAATAATACTAAACAGGCTAGGCAGTAATGACATTTGCACAGTTGAATCTTTTATTATTCCCCATCTCCCCCTCCCCTAAAAAAAAAAAAACGGAGCAGTAAGTCTTGCTGTATTGGATACATTCCTATAGATGGGCAGAGAACAGGTATGAATGTCACAAAGAAAAAATTTATTAAAAGGCTGTATAAACCTCTGTTAGCTCTGAGGTTTTCAGGGTGATACCTTCAGTGAAAACAAACTTCTCTTGAATTTAGGCTCAATGGATATCTTCTAAAAACTGGCATATCACTGATTTCCCTGATGAGGCATCTTGGGAAGAACCATTTCTCCCTTACCAGTGAAGGCTGTGTGGGACTCGTTGGAGCCCAGGAATGCTGCTCACCATTGCTAGCAGGGCTGGTGCATGGTCCAGCAATAGGAAGCAATCCCAGACAGAGCTTTCCACCTCAGCTGAGGGTAAGAAGTCAAGCAGAATCTCCCCCACCAGCAAACATTGTCCTTCCTTCAAGATCCACCCATCTTCACTTTTTATTTTGAGATGAGTATTATGACACAGCACTGCAGGCTTCCTCAGAATAGGCACTAATGCATGATCTTCACACTATCTTTTTTAGCTTCTCTTCCTGGTTTTTCTGGATTGCTTCCCAGGCTTTCTTTTATCTTTGATCTTAACCTACTGATTAACATAAATAACTCAATGTCCAAAAATACTCAGCTTCGGTAGCCTGCAATGAGATCTCTTCCCTTCTCCATGCTCCTTTCTACACAGTTTTATTACGTTTGTGCCAGATGAGCATTTAAGCGAGAGGGAGACATAATGAGAGATGAAGAACTAGAGCAGTGTGCTTATGCTGTGAGGTGGAAACAGGCACTTGTGCCTAGAGACCACACTCTTATTGGAGAGATAACTTGTCTATAGCATTTACTGTCCAACATAAAGATTCACAAAAGGCACAAAGAAATCCCCTAAACAAATCCCATAATAATTAAATCTTCTTGATATCACAGCATCCTGTATCTCTCTCTCTCTCTCACACGCACACACACTCATTTTGTCCTCTATTTAGCTTCAGCAGCCTCTGCTGTGCTTTGCTGATAAAATAATCTCCCAGATGATTCTAGCTCTAACATCTATTAAATCCATGAAGTATTGATGAGGCAGAATTAATGTCAAGAGAATTACATTAACCGCCCCACTCCCCCTGCATTTCATAAAAGAAACTCTCTAGAAGTAGAGCAGCACTGTGGCTGTGTGTAAAAATACAGCAAGCTCAGGTCAGGAAAATCTACATCCGTCCACACACCTTAAACCCTACCTATAGATGCATTTATCACTACAACATGCATTCATTAATGAGAGTCTTATCCATAGAAACAACCTTATCTGATGCCCACAAATCATGCTCTCTATTCCTTTCAATCTCTTCTAGGAGACAAATCATACCAAGCTCATCACGCAAACCAGGGTAAGAGCCTGCCTGTCCCTGCAGCATTTCTCACTCCCTGCACTATGGGGCTCATTAGCTGCAGGTTGAGAACATTTACCTACTAAACCCTTGTTGCTGCCTGATTAGAAACTTGGCAGAAACAGGCCCAAGTTTGGCAATATTCTCCACACTGAGATTTTCCCCCCACCCCCCATTTGTTGCTGTTTTGGATTTTTTTTGGCATGATTTCAGCCAGGTGTTTTTTTTTTTTCCCCCCCAAGCTAATTCTGGAACAGAGCTTGGAAACACGAATGATTTGTTCATGTTAAAAGCTTGTGGTCATCCCTTGAAACAGTTTGAGAGGTTTTGTGATTTGGACCATAGAGTTGTGAGTTATCCAGGCAAAATCTTTCTATTTTGATCTCTGCACAAAATTACCAAATGTGACTAAATCACTGACATCTGAAAAAATAAATCTCTATTTGCATGAGCTCACCAAGGAGGCGATTCTTTCTAGCAACTGAAGTCCCTGGGGATCCCATCTACAACACCCCAGGATCCTGCTGCCAGCTGGGTGGGACCCTGCATGGTTGAAGCTGCACTTACACTTGGAACAATCAGTGCTGAACAACAAACCAGATGTAAGGCTGTTCAATATATCTATATCTGAACTCCTAACAGGTTGGATGGCAGTGGCCTCACCCTGTGTTACACACAGGTTTCTACTCAGTCCTCTAGAGGGGAGAAGAGAGGACAGAAGGTGTGAGAAATATGATTGAACAGGAGTTTTTGCATCAACTACACCCTCATTCACCTACAGGGGAAGAAGAAAAAAGAAAGAAAAAAAAAAATCGATGTAGCACTCCCTAAACCAACATCTGAATTTTAAAATTTAATCCTTTCTTTTAACAGAGCACTTGGAAGACTTCTCTAGATTTAAAAAGGAAAAGCCCAAACAGCTTACCACTTGCAAAATCCTGCCATTCAAGCTGTTGTACCATCATGATCCACTGCAGACATTTCTGCTGTCGAGTCAGCTAGGCAAGCTGAGAGGTACAGCTACCTGTAGTGCTCTGCCTCATCTGCTGCCTTAACTGGCCTTCCCTATTTCTTCTCCAGGAAGAGGGACATCCAGATGGATGGCCTACAGAAGAGCTGTCTTTTGCTTAGTAATTCAAATAATTGGATCACCTTAACTTCAGAGGAAATAAAAATGAAAGAAGAAAATAAAGATAGCTAAAGGGATTACTAGTGAGGTACATTAGAAGACACTTGGGAAAACGACAAGCTCAAAAATTTCTTCTGCAGGAAACTGGAATATGACTGCCCCATGTAGGTTTATCTGATTTAATAAATTGAATGCTTCACATCTCTTTTAAGAGCAGACTAAATTCAACCTGATCAATACTGGAGACATGCAGTTCTGGGCCAGGGACAAGCACCCCTCCTTGGAAACCTTACAGTCCAGATGTAAGATTTACCACACTCAATGGTACCAACACACTCACAGACTAGACTGGAAGAAAAGAAAGACAAAGAAGTGAGTGATCTACAAGCTTAGCATAGAAAGTCTTGGTAAAACACAAGGTATTTTAAAACACTCTAGCATTTCCACGCACTTTCCCTCCTAAGGATGCACAATAAACTTCAGCCCATAGAAATTAACAGAGAAAATAGCAAAGATATACAACAGAAGCACATTATGAGGCACATCACTGCCCAAATTAATGACTCAGAAAAAGGAAAAGCTACTAGAAATAGGACCAAAATACACTAGGTCAATCCTAATTACAGGGAACAGCTAATGATTCCAGCAAAGCTTCTTGAGGTCATGGCAGGTAATGAAGTAAAAGTTACAGCAGGTTATTTTAACAGTGAGAGCACATATTCAAGCCCTTTGCAAATAATGCATTAGATGTCTATAATACTTTACACAAAAAAACCCTGACATAATAAGTATCACCAAAAGAAATTCAACAGCATTTTTGGTAGATGCTGAAGATCTGATTAAACGAATGGTAGAAAAATCAGACACAAGAATGCTTGGGGTATTACAGTTTTTCTAAAGGCAAGCTAAATTATAATGCATAAAGAAACTGAAAGCCTGTTTCTATGTACTACTAACCAAAGTTGTTTAAAATAACAAGGGAAGAAAAATGTGTCTGTCCTCAATGGGAAAAAACAAACACCAAACAAAAAACAACATATGAATGTCTTTAGAAGCCAAAATCCAAATTTTCCACAGTATAACTTAACAACTAGGACTAATTGAATCTATTATGATGAGAAAGTGCCCTTGATGTAGAGAAACATGCAGATCAGAGCGAAGCATCTCTGATTTCAACTAAAAAAAGAAATTAAAAATCCCTAAACTTGGCAAAGTACTCTTGCCTAAAGTAAAAGTGAAAAGAACAGTGGACTTCCTGGCCCTAAGGTACATATCCAGCTTAAAGCCCTGTGTCTGAAGCACACTCAGCCTCCCTGGGAGGAAGAAGTCTGTTGTAAAAGGATAAGAACATCAGCACACTGAGTCTAGGAAGATGCAGGTCAAGTTTACAGTACAGCACTCCCTCTATTCACTTCAAAGCTTGATCCTCCTTCAGTCTTGATGGCTGTAACCAGCTACAAGCTCCAGAGGGACAGAGACAGACAACGATGCTGTACAGCATGAGCCATGCTTAGAAATTTAAAAAGCTTATAAAAGGCAAGAGTTTCATGGGGAGTCTGAAATGGCAAAGAGCCTGACCAGGGAGAACAAATAAACCACAGATCATCCCAAGGTTTTCTGTCCTACATCAGTCACACTTCTTGGAAGTCCCTTGCAGTTGTGTAAGCATCTGATGCAGAGAGATGGTTGTTCTAGGACTGTCTATCTTATGCCGTGCTCAGCAGCAGACAGGTCAAAGCTGTAGTGCCACAAAAACACCTGCTCCAACATCCACAAGGCTGCTTTACAGAAATTTCATCAAAAGAGGTCTCCTCCCAGACTGGTCAAAGATATTATCAGCTTAGCTGAGGGAGTTTTAAAGTGATACAAGATTCCCCTCTCTGTATTCATGCAAACTTCTTTAATCAGCTCCTAAAATCATCATGAATTTTTGATCTGGAGGCTTGCATGACCTTTTCTAGGACTCTCATGCAAGATGAGCAACTAACTGCTGAGCCTCTGAGCTCAGCTGACACATCAAGATAAATTCAAAATGTTCTCTTGATGTCCAATCCTCCTTGGATTCAGTGGGTTAAGTACAGAAACTGGGCAAACCTGTTTCCTTTGCTTATATTTTTTGTAATTGCTTTTGAACTCCCTGGGAATCGGCAATGCCATAGACAAACCAACAGTGGTGTCAGAGATATACCAAATTTCCTTATCTATAAGAAACTCAAGGTTCCTGACTATTTTATGTCAAACTAAGATTTTTGAAACAGTTTGAAGTGGAAAGAAGAGCTGGGAAAACAAGCAAAGTTGGAAGAGCCTCTGTATAAGGGCTCCAGAAAAACAATACTAGCACTCCAGGGCAGAATCCTGGACTATGGAGTGGTCCAAACTCAGCTCCAGGGTAGCTTGAAGTTCCGGGATGTTTACATCCCAGCACTGAGAAGAGTTTCTTTCCATTGGCTTGTATCTCTAAGAAAGTCAGGAAACATGCAGGAGCATCAATTTGTCAGCTAACCTTCTCACAAGTTATGAGATTCAACCAACTAACACAGCCAAGCTCTCCAAGTCTGAACATGAACTATAAGTTAAGAAACATTGCCCAGGTAGAACCCCAGTGAAACAGATCGTGGTTTATCCTAACTTTAAAGAGATTACTGCGTCTGCATGACACTACATCTCCTTGGAACCACACAAAGCAGCTTCCCCAGTTTTGTAGCCTTCTCAAAAACTTCTCTCTCAGAGGCACAGGTGATGCAAGGTCCACACTAGTTGGCAAATCGAGCAACAACAAGAAGAAGCAACAAGGAACTATTTTTCACTCTGAACATGGCCAGATATGGGAACAGAAAGACTGCAGAGTTTCCAGCCTTGAAATACAGTTGAATTTTGAAAAACAAGGCCCTGATCTAATAGGTCCTGTTTCAAGTGGGGCTTTGGATAGATTATACCTGTCAGTTCCTTCCAACTAAAACTGATGATTCCAAGAAGCATGTTGCTTCTCTTTTTCTATTGCTTTTCTTGAGCTATGCTCTTTCATGCAGCTACAGAGACTCCTCTGGCCTCTGCTATGCATCTTTAAAGGGAAATGAAAACACAACAGCCTTATTACCAGGGCTGATAATAGACTTTTTTCCCCCATGTGTTTCTAGTATCACTATTTCTCAATCATGATTCTGTGCCCTTTGCCTGTGAGCACCATGGCTTTGATATACCTCACATAAAGAGCAGGCAACCTGTAAGGACATTGGACAATTCTTAGGATCAAAGAACTGTCTAGATATAACTCCTACCCTCTTTTGCAGTAGCAGAAGTCAGCACAAAATTTCACAGACTAATGAACTCATTCTGCTTATCTGTAGGTCATCTTTGGCCCCATTACTAACTTCCAGTTAAATAATTGCAGTTCTTATATCCTAGTATATATATACAGGTGCAAGCTCTCAACATTGCCACAAATAATCAAACTGCAGGCAGAAAATTTCTTAGAAGAACGAGCTATGGCACAGTTTAATGTTGTACAGGACTTCTAGTTCGGATCTTGGTATCTTTTAGACAATACATTCAGCAGAAGACTAAGTGATCTACATTTACACATGTTAGCTAATCCAGATCTTCCTGTATGATGTAACAACATCTGGGTTTTTTTTTTTTTTAATAGCAGAAAGAACAAGTGTTCTCACAGAGCTAGCCTTTGATTTTTAGTTTTCTACCCTGCAGGCTATCCTACTCTTAAGTCTTCTGCCAGTGGAGAATAAGCCAGTTTTCATCTGCAATCTGCACATGTCTGCCTGAAGAAAAAAATTCCAATCCAATACCCTGCTCTTCCAAGGGAAGGAAGGGACACAATCTTCTGCTAGCTTTCTTTTTCCCTAAGGGTGATGGTGGTGGAACAGCATCAGTCAGAAACATATATGTTGTCAGTCACCTAGAGAGAAAAGCAAGATGAGCCCATAGACTGCTCCAGATCTACTACTTTTTTGCAGGTTGGAAGACTTTTTACAGGAATACTTCCCTCCAGTTGGGGCATGTCACTAATTACCACACATTCTTCTCTACCTCCTTCCCCTCAACTCAGCAGCCCTGACACATCACACATGCCATATTCTTAAGTGTCTGTAGGACCAGAAGTCTGTAGGAAGCTGGTGCTTCTGGAAGTGATGCATACAGAGCAGTCAGAGAAGCAGCAAAGCTTATCACATGGGATGGAAAGGAAGAAGAGGAAAATCAGTATAGCACAAACAAAAGAGTATTAACTACCTCTCATCTTTCAGACATAAGCAAATCACAAAGGTGGTCAAAAAGCCTACCAAAGTTTATCACACGAATATCCAAGACAAACTGCATCACTGTAGAGAAAAAAGAAGCTGCAGTAGTAAGCAATTAAGTTCTGTAGATGGGTGCAATGAGACCCAATGGCTGAAAAAATTAAGATGATTTACACTGAGATGGTCACCAACCCTCCCAGCTATCCCTCCCCCTGCCTGCCTAGCCGGGGGGCCACCAGGCCCCCCGGCCTTTCTCCTCCCACCATGTTCCCTTGGGATGTGCCACAGCAACTCACCAGTAATGTCCTGGATACTGGGAGGAGCATCCCTCAGGCCCCCGGTGGGGGCAGGTAAAGGCTGCTGCCCTTCCCCAGGGCTGGGAAATAGGAGAGTGGGTGGAGGAGGGAAAGTGGGAACAGCTGGGAAGGGAAGGAGGAGTCTCCAAGGGAGCCCAGGTGCTCTGGGTCTTGGGGGAAAAGAGGTGGAAAACGGTTGCTGGGGAGGAAGAAGGATATATAGAATCTGCTGAGAGGCAAATTTGGAGGGTAAGCAGAAGAATATGGGCCTGCTGGAGATGGTCCAAAAGAAGGCCATAAAAATGAACTGAGGGCTGGAGTATTTATGTGAAGACAAGCTGAGACAGTTGGGACTGTTCAGCCTGGAGAAAAGGCTCTAGGGAGACCTAACAGCTTACCAGTATCCGAAGAGCATCTACAGGAAAGCCGGGGAGGGGCTGTTTGCAAGGACATGTAGCAATAGGATGAGCAAGGGGCAATGGTTTTAAACTAGAGCAGAGCAGGTTTGGATTAGATGTTAGAAAGAAGTTCTTCACCATGAGGGTGGTGAGGCACTGGAACAGGCTGCCCAGAGAGGTGGTAGAGCCCCCATCCTTGGAGACACTCAAGACTAGGCTTGATAAGGCTCTGAGCAACCTGATCTAGTGTGAGGTGACTTCAGGGGAGTTGGACCAGATAGCCTTTGAAGGTCCTTTCCAACCCAAATCATTCTATGAATCTATGATCCAAGCTCCATGTGGCAGGTCTGACACTCTGAGAATGGATGGAAAAATTTCGGAGTGCCATTGCTTTGAGAGATAGGTGCTCCTTTCTACATAATTTTTGCTCCTGATTTTTTACACCACTAGCATGCGTTTTTGTTCCCCTTGTTTTTAAATCATGCTTTTGTGATTCTTCTACTCAAGGTTTTAGCTCACCCGCTCTTCAGCAGAATCTAACGGCTACAAACATAATAAACAGATGCCACTGGAGCAAATGAAACTACATTCCTTGCCCTGAGGCCGAGCATGCTGTTTTCTGTCAGTGCTTCTCATCCTGTGAGTCTCCATAGCAGAGGAAGAAAGCCACATTTAATCAACTATGTCTCTGCACTTCCCATCAGCTAAAAAAATTAAAACGCTAAAATCACCTTCCCCAAATTCTCATTGAAAACCAATATTGATCAAGACAGCAGCACTTACCAGAGTTTCACCCCAACACAGCAAGTTTACATTCACCACATTTCCTCAAAGATGGCTTCAAAACGCCCTGTAAAATGAGAGAGAAAGGGAAAGAAAAAATTAGTGAATGGAACACCACAATGTGTGCCCTGAAAATAATTCAGAAAGTGAAAGAAAAAATTAGGGAATGGAAGACCACGATTTATGTTACACTTCTTTCTCACTCTGCTATCTTTTAACACCAGACTTTCACCATTCTTTCTGTTTTAGGGATGGAGAAAATTGGATTTGAACCTTCACAACTCATTATTAAATTCCAACGGTATTATGCAAAATATTAAAATAATTGCAGGACTCCCTCAGACTGCTCAGACACATCCCTGTCCCTGACATGACAGCTATTCAGACTTTAGGGAGACAAGGTCAACAGCATGAAACAGGCAGCAGCATACAATAAGAGTGCCAATTATTTTAGATCCAATCCTAAAAAAAAAGGTCAACTTGTTCTCTCTTAGTGATTTTGCTTTGACAAACTGATTTTGAAACACAGTGCATGTAAGGCTCTCAATAGTCTCCTCATTTGAAAACTACACGAGGGGAAAAAAAAAAGGGTTTATGCCACACTTCTTTTTAGACTATATTAATTACTCATTGTACTCTGGAAGAACAAAGAGGGAGAAGAAGTATGTCAACACAATATCCAGTATGACACACACTAGGGCCAGTGTGAGGAAGATGGAGAGCAGATGTGACAAATGCCATCATTTTGCCAACCCTGACTAAATTTCAAATGACAGCTACTCCCTCTTTTTCCTCAAGGCAAAATCTTTGAAAGAACAACTCAAGGAGCAGAGGCTAACAATGATGTTAAAACGTTTAGTCTGTAAACCCCTAGAAGATGGAGAAGCTATGATTCTGCTGGTGTTTAGGTTTGGGAATAGTAACTGTATGGCAAACAGAGAGGGACACACTTTTCAGAGCCCATGTCTCCACACCAGTGAAGCTAGACTGAATCTGAATTGCTTTAAACTCCTGCTCCCCCACCAAGTACATGGCTGAATTTGCCATGAGGGAGGCATCTGTGAAATTACTGCTGGATGAGTAACTTTACAGCTACACATGAGAAACTTGGAGCCCTGCATTATTGATTGTGGAAATCTGCCTGAGCTGCAGAAGAAGCAGCAGCATCTCTCCTGAAGGATGCTTTAGGCATCCACGGGAAAGGAATGACTTTCACTGATCAATGTTACATGAAAAATAGCTAGGAAAAGAAAATTTCTATTAAAGATAGATCAAATATACCTTCCCTGAAACACGGCAACTGGATTAAAATGCTCTGAATCCTGATTAGAAAGCAGACCTCTGATCTCATAAGGGTAAGGCTACATTTTGGGTGGAGAGTTCAGGGTGGAGAGGGAAGGGAACAAAAACGAAGTAATTACAAATCAGAAGGGGATGTTGTGAAAGTTTTTTAGTAACAGACATTTAAAATCACATTTTAAACTACAAACCAAAGCGTAATCTTTTACCACTTTAGTGGTAGGGAAAAATAAATTTGGCATATCAAGGAATAAAGGAAAACACCCAACACCCCCTCCTTCCTCAACACCTTTTGTACAGCTTGGCAGAATTTGTGAAAACACTGAAAAAAAAGATGGGTCTTAACTGCTTTGTTCAAATTTGGGGAAGGTGGTTATTATTCCACTGCCATCCATTTCCCTCCTTAGCTTCCAGGCATTTGGCCTGGAAAGAAAAAATCAACTCTAGAAACCCTACTTCTGCCTCTGAACTAATTGGCTATCATCTGCATGCAGAAGAGTTAGGAGATTAAGAGACAAGCCATGTCCAAAACAATCCTAACAGCACCTCAACTCCGAATTAGCTCATTATTTTCTTCTACACCAAGAGACTGACCTAATAATTTCCCTGGAGAAGTGAGAAATAAGGGGAAATACTCCTTGCTGCTGGTCCCTTGAATACTTGAAAGACAGGGGCTGGCACTGCTGACAAAAGGGGCTGAAACCCCTCTCTGGCACTAGTGTGGAGCTTTTGGATATGTCCCCAGCACCATTCCCTCCCTCTCTCACTCCAGCACAAATGTGAAGGAAACACAACTGGGGGAGCAACTGAGATTAAATTAAGTGGGTGAATTCTTTAGCCAAGTTTGCAAAATAATTAAAAACAAAACAAAACAAAAGTTGGCACTTGGGAAAATGTGAGGAAAGGATGGACAGGCAGATGTAGGTTCTGGGGAATGGCAAGTTGGCTTACTTCGCTGCAGTGCTAGTTTCAACCAACAATAATACTCCACTGTTATGGTATTGGACTGCAAGCAGTTGCCTTAGTGCATGCTAAAGAAGTCTAGTTCAGGCCCTCAGATGAGGCTATGGATGACAAAAACTAGCAAAAGGACTAGGTAAAGGGTTGTTAAATCAGAGGCAGAGACATGATTTAGCACATCTCTAACCTTGCAAGATCTTTTGAACTATGGGGGTGGCAGGTTGAAAGCTTGAAATTTTTCCAGGAGATGCATTTTGCTTGATTTTGGAAGACAATGCAAAACATGCCCTGCCTCTCTGGCTACAAAGGAGATGAGGAATTTGGGAGAAGAGCAGGGCAAGGAGAAAGTAGGGAAAGGAACATTTTTTGCTGCATAATTAGGGGTGAGGGCTGGACATGGCTTGCAGAAGAAAACAAAGATTATTCACTCTTTCTTTGTGTTCAGCTTGGAGACTGTACAGAACTCAGTTTTTAGCCTTAGTGATTTTTATTCTACCTAAGCAGGTAGGAGTAATATTCACTTTTCTTGAAGGCTTTGGATAATGTTACTTATCTCTAAATTCTGACCAGCACTTTTTAGAAAAGCTTTGCTGACTTTGGAGAACACAGCAGAGGAAATGCAAAATAAATTAATATAGGCTTTAAGGCACACTGACTTTGGCTTCTTTGCAATTAATATAACAAATAGAAGAGGTTACAAAAGATTTGTCTGACTGGAATTACTAATGTAGAGAGTTTGCCTTCCCAAAATTCTGTCCTTGGGAAAAATGAAAATAGGGAAGTAGCCATCTGATTATTCAGTGGAAGGTGTACTTCTCTGAATTTATTTTCATAAAGGGTTCTTTTAAAAGAAGGAATTGACCATAGAAGGATTTGATTTGCTTTTGCTCTTTTTGATGAAGAGTTGTCTGTTAGTGTACAAAGGTATACTCATATCTAACAGGGTGCTGGCACCAAGTGAATGCCACATGGTAAAAGCTGAAGTTTATTTGTTAACCCAGCCAGGGGAAGAGCAGGGAAAGAAAATAAGTTACAAGCAATGGAAAAGCATTGAGAATTAAAAGCTTTCCTGAAAAATTTCACATTAAACACCCCTTCTGCTTGGCATAAAAAAAAAAACCAAACCAGAATGATAATGCTTTAGAGTATGATCAATTGGATAGTATTAGATTTAAGCAACATCAGCTTCCTGTAAGTAGCTGCATCTTGCTACCCATTCCAGGCCAAAACATTTGCAACAAGGTCACCCCAAACTGGGACACACACACATACCTCTGCCAATGTGGAAGTGGTGAGCAAATGAAAGCTGAACCAGCATTTCCTTCTAAATGGTAAGGCAAGGTAAAATATTTAACACGCCACCAAACATGAAAAATTGCTCAGAAACAAAACACACTTGGAAAATAATCAAGCTTACAAGACACCAGGAACAGCATTTTTTTACCCAAAAAGCCATACTAGATTCCCTGTGTTGCACATACAGCAGCAATATTTTTATGTAGCCTCAGATAAAAATTATTTTCTTTTTGTGAAGAAAAAAGTATTTGGTGAAACAATGTGGTGAGTGACATAACCACATCATTCATGTACTAGATTTCATGACATTGCCTGCCTCATGAGAAAGCCCTTGCTTATTCTCATCAGCTTCCAGATGTGTTTTTGTCAGTTCATACTGAGATCAAAATTAAGTTTATTACCACTGGCAAAAGAGAATTCACTGACAGGAGACACAGTGACTACTATTTTTTCAAGCCTGCACTTCCAAATCCATTAACATCACCAACTTCAAGGTTCAAGGGTCTTGGGATCAAGTCCAATGTGAAAAATGTAGACAACAATACATAAACCTCCTTACTTCCCTTTTAAGCAAAAATTGTTTGTTGACAATTTACCCACCATTTGAATCAGAGAAGACCATAATTTAAGGCATAAAATCAGTCACAAGGAAGATTCTGAGCTGGTACATGCTGCAGTTCCTCCAGTTCATGTAAGTGTCACCCAGCAGGAGGAAGTGGGCTGGCTGAAGTCATAAGTGGTCTTAAATACTTTTCAAATACTAGGAGATGTTAGTTCAGTTTATGACACTCAAACACGGAAGAAAATCTACATAATGATAAGCATCTGCCAGTCTTCTATTAGTAACATGCTTCTGCTGTAATTGTTTTTCCAAACCTCAAGTAGAAGCATGCATCCCTAATTCTTGGGCTTCTCTTCCACTTGGCAAAAATTGGGAAGGTAGGAGAACAGTTTACAAATTAAAATACCTTGCTCAGGATGTATAACCTGTAAACAAGCTGCATCTTCTTTGTAGAAAAAGTGTTGCTTAGACTGCAGATCAATAGGCTTTCCCTTTCACATGTTCTAATGTGATTTGTGCTATTTCACAACACATCATATTGCATAGATTATGCAACATTAACTAGTCCAGAAAGTATTTTTTCAGTATTCGGTTACAATGGCCCTGCAGTAACAGACTCTTGAGTCACCCTTTTATTCAGACAGGTGGAGAACTCTATTCCCTGTGAGGCTGCTGACATTGGTGTTTGAACAGACAGAGGGATGCATGTTCTATTTTGCCCAGGGTGCAGTATTTACCACCTATTCCTATCACCTTAAGATATATAATTCCACTAAAAATGGGAAAAAAAGCATTAAAAATCCCCCAAACCTTCTGAATCAATGCTGAACACAAGAAGAAAAACAATCTCCTGCATTCTGAGTTTATATGGCCAGTTTATAAAGGAACTGCACACTTTAAATGACACAACACAATCTTTCCCTGTGCCATGCCAGATTACATATAAAGACCCCCTTATCCTGTGAACCTCTGAAGGCTTTCCAACAATGAAATGTTTAAGGGAAGCTTATAGGCTTGCTCTCAGACACAGACAGAAGCTTCCCTGTTATCCAAAAACTACTCCTTTCTAAATGAGGGTCCCAGAAAACAGGCTCCTGATATGAAAAAGCCCAGTCATCAACAGCTGGGGGAGAGCTAAGTGACAAAAAGAAGAAGGTCCAACAGAAAGCCAGTCCTGCAAGGAGGACAAATACAAGCCTAGACACCAGCAGAGGGGAAAAAAACCACATCAACATCATTAGAACATTCTACTAAGACTAAACACTACCATTCTGCTGGTTCTTCCTCCCATGCAACACTGCCAAAACTTAGAAAGGGGACAGTGGCTACAGGACAAGTACCCTTCACTTTTTCATATGAATCTCAGTGGATTTCTAAAACAATTACTTGAAAGCTTCACACAGTTGCAGGATGTAAATAAAGATAACTAAGTCCCTCTCTTAAAGGAGCTCCAAAGGAGATCAGTTGTTCCAAAACAAAAAATGTTTGCACCATCAAACCTGCAGCTGGCTAAAAACATATCTTTCAAACTGCTGCCCTTCCCCTTTGGGGCAGGAAGAACTCAGATGCAAAGTGACTGTTGAAGCAGCAACAATTCCTAAGAAACAGGAAACACAGCATAAAAACACCAGGAAAATACAGAGGCTTTGCCTGAACTTTTTCTCCTTTTTATAAATGGACATATGAAGAGAAACAAAATACAAACTGTGATAAAGATCATAGGCTAAACTGCTTCTTTTCCGTGCCACTTTAACCTCATCACACATCAGATCTATTGACATTTCTGTAGCAGATGTGCTACAATCAGCAGGTCCATGTGTTCTGTGGCTTCCAGCCCTGCTGAAGCACGTTTCTTGCTCTCCTTCTCCCCAGGATGTTTCACTCCCACATGCAGTTTAAGGCCCTTGATATTGCCAGATCAATATTGATGATACCAGTATCTTTTTCCTCTCTTAACTTTTAAGGAGGATAAGCTAAACTAAGTCTTCTTTCACAGCTTCATTTCAAGGCATCAACTTTCTTTGTATCAGAGAACTGAGAGCATAAAGGAGGTGGGATCTGAAAACAACAAGGCTATATATAACCAAGCATTCCAGCATGGAATACAGGTAGATGCAGGTGCCACTGCAGGTAGAGCAAGGGGAGTCATAGAGGGAAGTCACAGCAGCAGAAGCAATGAATTAGAAGATCCCAAAAGCATTAAGAAACATTTGGTGGGATGGCTAGTGGTTGTGATGAGCAAGTAGAGCATGACAGAGCTGCAGAAAGGCAAATGTGGTGGCCACCATTCCTAAAACATGCCTTTTGAAATTGTTCAGTGAAGATCCCGTATGCACAGCCTGGGATAAAAACAAGTGTGTCTCCCTCTGTAGGCTGGAAGCCAGCGTGTGTACTGCCTACCTTGGCCACCACACTGGAACTGCCTGCCTCTGTGTCAGACAGCCACAGGCAATCACCAGAACTGGGCAATTAATAAGGGAGGCCATTAGCAAGCTCAATACAGATCATGCACTTAGACAGTTGCTCATATACAAGGAGGATGTGATTGCTGCAACATACTTTAGTTCCCAGAACAGTAGAAAAATGACTTCATGAAATTGCAAGAAGAGTGCTCGCATTTCTCTCTGCAGAAAAATGAGCAGTACTGTGCCCCAATTGATTTTTTTCTAAAAAATAGATGAATAGAGCCCATAGTCCTAAAAATACATTGCACTCTCTAGCCCTCTGAGCTAGCTCCTAGGAATGCTGCTGGGCATCCCTGGGGCTAAGTGAGGGCACAGGCAGGGGCATGGTGACTGGAGCCAGTGCTGTGCCCCTCACCCCCATCCTCAGACTGCACATCCTTAGTTGCCTGATATCCAACCCAGTGGCACCAGTGAATTGCCTCTATGGCCAGAAATAATCACTCACAGCATTATGAAAGTTAAAAAGGATAGCAAGGAAAAAATAGCAAGTATAATGTAAGATTTTAGGAGCTTTTGTTTTAATAATTGATTTTGCAGTTTGTCTCAAAGAAGAAGATGTTTTTCTTCTGAAGAAACAGGGGTGACCCTGAAGAACCTTTAGCAGAAACTGTCTAAGCTGCAAATTTATAAACCCACTGTAGAAGTAGTAAAGGCTATTTAGAAGTAAAAATACATTGCAATATAAAATATAGGACTTTATATATAGGAGTCATTATCATAAAGAAGCAAAAATTATTTCTATAAACAATTTTTCCTCTCCCACTTAAGAGGCAATCTTAGTCATGAAACAAATATTTCTGTTCTTTAATCAGCATCCAGGGATTTAATTTAGGGCATTATATCCATGGCATACAATGAAAAAGAATGGGATATATAAGCTATCTACATTAACATAGGTATAGTACCTACAATGTCAAACATTCTCATTGTGCAAGAAATTATGAAAATATACACATTGGAGGACACAGCATCAAGTTATGGACAACTAGCTTCCAAGCTTTAAACCTTTAAGGAATTCAGTATATATTTTTAAGACAAATTTGAGGTGAAAAGGGAATTACTAAATTTATTACAAAGAACTTGTTCAGTTAGTTCACAGGTTTAGCTGGTTTTGAGTGGGTCAATTCATATTTACACATACATGTAATACTTTGTTGCATTTTATCACTCCATATTTTGTACATTTTGTTCTCCTAAACTACTGTAATTCCAAAATTGTCTGAGACTAAAGTGTGGCACTGCCTGCAGTCATGTCCCATGAGATGTGGGGGCTGGGGCGAGGAAGGCCCCTGTGTCTCTGCAGAAGCTGCGTCACCAGCGCATGGTCACATTTCCTGATGTGAAATACAAAAGTGTTGAAAAAAGGCTGAAGTTTTGCAAATAGTGAGCTATTTGTAAACCTATTCCTGTATCAAAGAAAGGCTGCATGAGGGAAAAGTAAACAGTGTACCAAAAGAACATAGCAACACTATTAAAACACAAACAATGAAGACGCTGCACTGTAAACTAATTATTAACTACAACAAGCTGAAAATAAACTGTTTCCTTTTTGCCATGTTCTCTTTAATCTTTTAAGAGGCAGGAAGGGGGAAGACAGGAGGAGGCTGCAGTGTCAGGCTTGTGGAGCTTATCAAATCCCAGATCGGATGATTAGAGCAAAGCTAAGTAGAAAACATCCTCTCCCCACACCTCCCTCCCTCCCCAGAAAGGAAGCACAGCCTTTAGGACCAATCTGCAATGTTTGTTTGTTGCTCTTTAAAGGATTGCTCTGGAGAGCATTTTTCCTAAGCTGTTTTTATCTCTTTCTGGAAGTTTCAAAATAAACAAGAGTGCCAGAAATGGAAGAACATGAAACATGACATTCTGGTTTATTTTATTTGTTTTTCGTAGTGAGGCAAGTAAATCAGATAAATAGGGTCCTAAGGTGTCATATAAAACAAAACAGAGGGGAGTAAGAGCTTCAAATCTGAGAAGCATCATTGCAAAACTCAGGAAAAATCACCAAGGGGTGGAGGGTGGGGAAGAGTGAAAAAAAGCAGGCTGTCCCTCATGCTATGTCAGTGTTTTAGGGATGAGATTTCATTTTGGTGAGTTCTATATTCAGGAACTCAAACAGTCACTGTATTTTGACAGTTTACTTTCCAAAAAAAAAACCCCACTGCTCTCTAGTGACTTCCAAAAAAGACTCTCCCATAATGAAAAACAGGAAATTAGATTCTCAGGACAACATACTAGAAGTACAAGCGTCAATATTTTGAAGTGACATAATGCTTTGGCCTCAAGGGCAGCATCAAGGCTTTACTCTTTCACACTTTTCTAAAATACATCAGCTCTCCTCTTAGAAAGCGAGTGTCCCAGTGTGAACCAGAATAAACACAAAGTTCATGTAATTCCAGGATTGCACTACATTAATATAAACCTCTTTGCAATACAAAAACCACACAACAGCATTTATTTTGCTGACATATTCTATAGATTTAAAATGTCATTACTATTCAGTATAACCATCCCTGCTCTTTTTTTTTTTTTGGTCTTTGGTTTTTCAAGATTAAGCAAATGTCTGAGCAGTGGAACTAATGAAACTGGATTTCCAGCTTGTCAGGGCTCGTGATGCTAAATTTACAATGTGAGTCCCTCCTGGGCTGCTCCTGGCTCACCCAAAGCCCAAGGGTGCCTGGTTCTCAGCCACATTTGCTGGGCAAGTCTTGCTGTAGACACTGGCCAACTGGTCCTGGCATGCCCACACCCAGCCCATCTTCTCACAGCAGCTAGTGCATCAGAAAAAGGACCAGAAAGGCTGATGCTGTCCCTGAAACCCCCTCCCTAGTTGGAGGCAGCCTGCAGAGCTACAAAGAGGAGGACTGGAGTGCAGACACACCAGTGTTAACAGTCTAACCCCCTCACTTCCTCAGGAAACTAGGCTAAAAAATCTGGTTTTTCTCTTGCTGCACTCCCCCAATCCCCACCCCCAACTATGCAGATGAAATATTAAAAAAAAAAGAATAATAAACGTAAGGCTTAAGGGCTATACTATATCCCCAAACAGCATCTGGATTACTGTCTCAGGCATGTTTCAGAAGTGTCATTGGCTTCCTGTTTAATATTCATGTTTTACTGCTGCACAAAGTCAGCCTCCGCTCAAAGACCAATATATTACTCTCACATCTTCCCAACAGATCCTTAATGAGGATATTCTGGTTTTCCTGATATTCAGAGACCTTCTTTTGGTATCAGCAGAAGATCAGCATATGCTGGAACTCACAAAGGGAAGAAGTCAGCTCTTCCCATTAAAACCAAGACACAAGATTAAAAGGGACATTGAATGACCATCTATGCTCCTTCCACGCTCAAGGCAGAATCAACTACACTTCTGCTATTTTTTCATTAGTCCACTTGACATAGCTGGGGGAAAACAGATACGTTCTCGGGCTCTGAGTCCCTTCCTGTGCCTGAAACCTCGCTCCTGTGTCACCCTGGTCCAGTCCTCAGTAATGCCAGTTGGTCTAATGAGAGATCCCTGCTGGCAAAACCTGCTTTCCTTGCATTGCCATGGTTACAACACTGCTATTACCATGCATGTCGAGCCTATTTTTAAAAGCCTGCAGAGACAGGAGGTGCTGGTTAAGGCCTTAAACTCAGTAGGGTCTAAAATTCCTCTGATGAGTGCTTACTACTTGCAAAAGTGCTGCATTCTGAAAGCAAAAGATGGGTGGTGAACTGCCTCAGATAAACTCTGCATCATCTGCAACCCAGGGGTAAAAAAAAAAATTAAAGGAGATACCTAAGGGACAAGAAGAAAGTAGTCCAACAAACATTACTGGGGTGGGTTAGATCAGCAGAAAACATGTAACTACTTGTTAGAAAGCAACTTGTGTGTGCTAGAGGGATGGGCATCAGGAGTGTTTGAAGGAGAAAGATGCCCTCTCAGAGCTGTCTGACAGATGGGAGCAAGAGGGAGAGAGAAGCTCTGATAACAAAGATGGACACATTGTGCCCAATAACACAAGAACCGGCAGAGGAATGCATAGGGGAGGTTGCACTGTTAAAAAATTAGGAAATGGAAGAAATTCCTTTTGCAAAGATATTCCAGACAGACAAAAATACAATTTGAGGAGGCCAGAGAAGAAATGATGTTGCAGTGACTCAAGATATCATGAGTTCTAAGGTGTGAATTTCAGCCCTGTGGTTTAGATAGCCCAGAGCATTTCTTAAGGGCCATAAAACAGGAAGGATGTGCTCATCTCAGAGTGAAGAGGGAACTGGGAGATGGACAGATTTTTTTCCTGGCTGGGGGATGGCATTGCTGTCCATGGCAACAGAGGTGGTAGATAATGGGGAGAGCTGCAGGTGGAGGGAGGAAGAGATGCACCAATGAATATCTGCTGAATGAGATTTGGTGGCTTGGTATCCCATAAGAAGTTAGGAAAGACTAATTGAAGCTACAGCTTGGAAAGGTGGAGATAGGACCAGTTTTATGTTCCGGTCCTAAGGATCATATATTTGAAAATCTATACATCTATGATTCTATGATGATTTTTACATATATAAAAATTGGTATATTTGTATATTCAAAAATACAGATATGTGTATTAGTTCTATCAGCAGGCAAAGGAATCTGAAACAAATCTGTGGTGAGAAGAATAGGAGAAGAGAAAGAACACAGACCTACACTCCCTGACAAAAACAGAAGTGGAAAAAGGTCTTTCACCTTATCCCTTTTTCATAGCATGAAACAAAGCATTTAGTAGTAAAATGGTTGCCTGTCAGCCTCTGGAAAGATTAAACATTCAAAAATATAATATTGAAAACAATTTCTGTAGGCAGGTTCTGCATCCTGCAGCTTGACAAATCCTTCCACATTCAGAGGGCAGGTGTCCCAGGCACTCACACACCTCATGGGATGTGCAAGCAGCTACTGGCTCAGCCAGCAGTCACTTAGCTGATACAACACCCCTTACAACACCAGGGACGTGTACTTTGGTGCAGTGATGGATGTGTGTGTAGCCATGTGTCAAATCCTCCAGCATGCTGAGTGCTGGAGACAAATGGCACTTTCAGAGCGGCGCATCTGGGTCACTGCCTGCTCTCGCTGCGCCTGCGAGGACCTTGGGGAAGAAGAGTGGAGCAGCCTGCAGATTTGAGGAGCTAGCAAGTCTGATCTAAGCCATAAACTGGGTACCTTCACCCCGGAACAAGAAAAAAATGGATTTCTTCCTCTGTAAGGGTGAGTCTCTTGCATCCCTAAGCAATGAGGTGGCTCTGGTTTATTTTCTTCCCTACTCTCAGTTTTGCAGGTGTAATCAGATTATAAAAGCACATTCAACCTGCTCTGCTCCCAGTAAAGGAGACCATGAATCTGCTAAGAAATAACACACAAAAAGCATTCACAAGCTGTGCTTTTTTTTTCAGTTCTGTAACTAGTTGGGACTCGATGCATTTAGGAAATGTCACATTTGATTCTGCCCTAGAATCAAGTTCACTGCGCCTGGCTGAGAAACAAGATGCACCATTCATGAGGCGCCTGGAGCACAGCCTCCAGCTGCAGAATGTGGGTTACCAGAAGCAGGAGACATCTGAGAAGGAGCATTCAGAGCAGCACGTGTGCTACTTGCAGCCACGAAAGCATTCAATTATGAACTCTGCAAAATGTATGAATGGCACGGGCTGATGGTACAAACCTAGGAAGTATGTATCCATAACAACTCTAGGGGCAAAAAAAACCAAAAAATCCCCCAAAACCCAACAGGGATGCACATCCGAGAGCCACAGAGGCAGGATTCTTTCTTTGTGTATGCAAACAAGCTAGTTATTTTCCCATCCAAAAATGATTTGCACAGTTTGGGAGTCAATGCAAGGGCCATTTGTAGGGATTTCATAGAATCATAGAATAGTTTGGGTTGGAAGGGACCTTAAAGATCATCTAGTTCCAACCCCCTTGCCATTAGGCAGGGATACCTTCCACTAGTAGGGAGATATAGGCTCTACACAGGCCTGGAAGATATATTTTTTTTTTAAATACAAGAAAACTGCAGTCTATGAGGCAAGAAGAGGACTGGAACAGCAGAGCCTAAAGCCTGGAACTCTGCTCCTGTTCACAGCAGAGCCCATCAGTGTCTAGAGCCATCTCCTTGGCCATCGTGGAAGCTTCAAATATTTCAACTGCAAATGTAATCAGCAATAGCTAAGGGAGCCATTAAATCGATAGTCACGTTTTAAAACTAAGCTCTGCATGCCAAAAATGTCAAGTTCACTTCTCACACGTATACTTTTATGTCTAATGGCAAGGTGTCAACAGAATCTGGGGCTGTGACAGCCCTACAAAGCCATTGGCAATGCAGCTGGACAGCCTGTGCAGAAACATTACCTGCCACATCAATGTGCCCTTCTCTTTGTGCACTGCAGTATCCACCATGGAAGATAAGCAGTTTGTTTGCCCTGCTTTCTCTTGTCATGTTACATAGGTACCCATCTTACCTCACTTCTAACCCACTGGCATGGACAGACAGAAATAACAAGTACTTTGAAGCACCTTACAAGCAAGAAAGGGAATTGGATTTGACCTTGGCATACATGTGTGGGGAGTGAAAGTAGCACAGTCTCCTCCAGCAAGTAGATGCATTTAAAAAAGGACAGAAAGTAGGAGTGAGCATGTTTCCTCATAAACACGTGTGTTTTATCACCTGCCTGAACTTCAAATCACTTCCCTTTTCCACACAGACACCTCTGGGTCACATCTTTCTGCTGTGTTAAAATTTCAACAGCTTGCTGGCTGCCATTTCATGCAAAAAAAGGGTTAAGGGATGTGGACTGAACACCAGATAGCCAGGTGCACACATGTGGTAACACAAAAGCAGAAAATCTTCTCCCAAGGAGAGAACTTCCAGTATCAGGAATATGTAAGAGGAGGAGAAGAAAAGGTTGCAGTTCTGCAGAACGACAGATGCTTATCATACAGCTGGGACCTGTAGAGTTTGAATTAGAAGCTTCCTAAGGGCCATGTGAAGCTTTCAAGGCTCGCAGTAGCTACAGTTTCTGACCCAGATCAACTGCTAACACAGTAGAGAGCAGGGAGGTAGAAAACATCACAGCCTTGTTGAAGGTTTAGGCACTCATGAGCATGGACTTCAGCAAGCTCTGCCCTACTTGCCTTAAAAAAATCCAGTGATCCTTTTGCTATCAATGATGTAAAAAAACAAAGCCATAAGAGGCTTGTTTATGGAGGCTGACTCCCTCACTATGCCAATGGAGCAGTGTTGTCCTGCAAGTGTCAGGTTCAGATCTTCAATTTGAGGGTGGAAGTGCTGGCATCCAAACAAGCACGTATGAAGTGGCAAGGGCATACAAAGCATTCTGTAAGCTGGGAACAAAACTCTGCTTGTAGGATTCACTTAGTGAAAGAATTTATGTTAACAGAGCAAGCTATTTATAGAAAGTCTCCATAGAAATGAACTGTCTCTTGGCTCCTGTCCTTGTGAAATGCAGAGAAACCCTCTCTTAACTTCAAAAGCATGAGCAAAATGGGGGCAAACAGGGAATGGGGAGCTATTCTCTGGCAGAAACTCTGCCCCCTCCAATTATTCTGATTATAGTATCTCTCTGTGCTGTTGGCACAAAAGGTGTTTAAGGCCAGGCTGGATGAGGCACTGGGCAACCTGATGCAGTGGGAGGTGTCCCTGCCTATGGCAGGGGGGTTGGAACTAGATGATCTTTAAGGTCCCTTCCAACCCAAACTATTCTATGATTCTATGATTCTATCATGGTCTGAGTCCCTGTGCAGTCGCATTGTTCTTCCCCAGCCTCCTTGGTGAAGGAACTTCTTGTGCCATGGCCCGTCACTGGCAGCTCTAAACTGTGCCCATCATGCCAACAGACACACTTCATCAAGAAGAACTGCTCTTCCCAGGCTCCTCAAGCCACACATACTTAATGTTTGGCTCTTAGCCAACATTAAAATGAGTATACCTAAGGTTGTTCCTTGGAATAGCATAGTGACAAAGCAGGAGGGAGATATTTTGGTTTCTTCTTGGCCAGTCCTTTAGAAGATCCTAAACCAGTGTGTTTGCTTATCCTCACATTTCTTACACTCAATAAAAATAAAAGTATACGTACTTTCATCACACACAGCCAGCCAGATAGAAACTTACACCCCTGTATACATGCCTCATCAGTTTGCAAAATCACACAAAATTTCACCTACTTGTTACAAATGACCCAGATCCACAGTCTGCTTACTATCCAAGCTTAATTAATTATTTCTGCAAATTTGCTCAGACAAGAAGCCAAGCCAACCACATGCAGATGACTCTTCTTAATAAAACAGAAAACTGTTTTAGGAAAAAAAAAGCATGACAGCAGATATACTGTTTCAAAGTGCAAAAAGTAGATAAACAAATAAATCAAAAACTAAAACATGCACATGCAAACAAATCACATAGGAAAGATTTCCACCTAACTCTCCCTCTTTTATTTTCTTAAAATATTTGCACAAATAGGAAGCAATTAATTCTGCACACATATGTGGGAGTGCTTGGCTACTGGGCTTTTAAATCTCAAGACCAGAGCTACTTGGGCAATGAGCTGTAGCACACTGTTCAGAGATTACATTTTACACCTGACTAGTGAAGAAAAGGAATTAAAAGTAATTTTTTGATCTCCAGAAGGTTCTTACTTTTTGTCAAAAGCTTTATTTCAGACTAAAATCACCTCACTTTTTCCAGTTGAGACCTCACCTGTCCTCATAATCCCCTGCCCTTTTCAAACTCTAGACTAAACATAGGCTCTCCCTTCATACCCTTGCACCCCTAAATCTCATCCATCAACAGCTTTGCAATACAATCTCTTGTAGAAGGTTCTCTCCTACTGCTTTCTTACAGTATTTTACACTGGCAGTCTTTGTTGGCTAAAAAAAGCATATCTTAAATCTGATGACAGCACCAATAAACCTAAATTAGACTAAAGGGAACCCTGAACTGAAAATAAAGCCCTAAAAGCTATAGGGTATACATACATCAGGAGAATTTATTAGACTATAAATCTGTTGATTAGAGCCTTACTTTCTAAAGACAGAATTATCTTAAGCCAATTTGTTGCCCAACATAATAGCATTTGGTGTCTCTAATGAAAATTAGATTATATCAGAGTAAGTTTGTTTATAATTCTAGATTAACAGAATTAGACACAGTGAAGTGTTCACATAGATGAAACAAGGAAGATACAGTTTTCCGTTTTTTTTTTTCAACTCCCCAAGTTGTAAGCAAGCATCTTACTCCACAGTATTTGAAATATTGTTTGAAAAGAGTAATTTTTCCTTTCTATTTCACAAAGAGTTAGATTGAGCTGATATATGACATCCCTTACTGTAACGGTGTAGATTTAGCACAAACTGGGAGAACAGTAAAAACTGTTCTTCTGCAATTCCTCACCACTTCAGCTCAAACCATTTGCCTGTTGGTTACACTCTTCTGACTGCTGGGTCCCAGAAACATTGGGGTATAAAATTAGTCCCCCCAAAATGTTGAGTTTTAAACTCTGAAACAGTGTGGGTGAGCTGTGTAGCAGATTGAGCAAAAGCAGGAACTTTGTGGAGATCTGCTCTGCCACTCTGTAAGACTTGATCTGAATGACACCATGGTGGGAAAAGCAGAGAGCACCCAAATTTTAAATGCCTTGGCACTCAATACAAGCAGGGTGGCACATGCACTAAAATGTAAGTGATATTTTCTTAGTCCATTTGCTGATTCAAACTTTCACAGAATCATAGAATAGTTTGGGTTGGAAGGAACCTTAAAGATCATGGCGTTCCAACCCCCCTGCCTTAGGCAGGGACACCTCCCACTAGATCAGGCTGCTCAGTGCCTTGTCCAGCCTGGTCTTGAACACCTCCAGAGAGGGGCATCCACAAACTCTCTGGGCAACCTGTTCCAGTGTTTCATCACCCTCACTGTAAAGAACTTCCTTCTTATGTCGAGTCTAAATCTACCCCCTTCCAATTTACATCCGTTGTTTCTAGTCCTCTCATCCGATATCATATTAAAAAGTCCTTCCCCTGCCTTTCTGTAGGACCCCCTCAGGTACTGATAAGTTACTATAAGGTCCCCCCTGAGCCTCCTCTTCTCCAGGCTGAACAACCCCAACTCCTTCAGCCTGTCTTCATAGGGCACTTTCATACTCTTTCATACTCACAGATCATTGACTTGGAGACTTTGCACCAGCTTATTCATTGATGACTGCCCAAATCATAAACCTCTGCATGAGAAACAACATGCAAGCTCCTACACTGCCTTTTCACCATCCCCGTCTCCTTTCCCAGCAAAAGCTGTGCCTGTATCATCTCTAGCTATCAGTCATGGCTGTATTCCCATTCCTTTAGGAGGAAATGGATGACACTTGCTTCACCTCAAGCCACCATTTTGATGCATGGGCTGTTTGGGAGAGTTGGGAGGAGATGAAGTGATGGTAGTGAGCAGCCAAAGCTGCTTGTAAGCTCTTGCCCTGCCCTGCTCAGCCCTTCCACTCTGAAAAAGCTTCTCAACAGTGCCTGGAAGTTAACTGCAAAATTAGAGAGTTTTCCTTCTAGCAACCAGTAACTTTAATTCTCTTTCTGTCCAATGTGATAGGCAAGGAAGGGAAAGACAATCTCCCTAATTACTTCTTTAGGTTTGCTGCAAATATTTAGAAGTCTCAGTAGCCCTGTTACCCAAAGATAAACACCAGTAGTGACGCACTCTAAGAAAGCATCCCCAAGCCTACTCCAAACAACAAAAATAACTACTGCCAGCACCAACTGTCATGTGTCAAAACTCAATGCTATTCTTGGAGCAGATGCAGGCTCAGGAATTCTTTTTTTTTTTCTCCTTCTTTTTTACCAAAAGCAAAGTAATTTCAAATTAATCCAAGCAACACATGTGATGTGCGTGATGGTCTTGGCAGCTGCTAATTTTCTAAACGATAATTACTGGGAGTTTATCACTCTTAACAGTTTGAGACAGGCAGTTTGACAATGTTAACGGACACTGCTGAACTGAAATACAGTTCCCACACGTTCCCTCGTGCACATTTTTTCCTTCCTGCTGGTTGGGGAGTTTCAAGTGCTCTGCTATGATCTGGCAAATCCTCAGATCACTGCCAGTGGGGCTCCATTACATCCCCACAGCATACACCATTCAAAAAAAATTTCTTTTTAACAATGTATTAATTGTACCCCTCTGCCACATGGTTCCAAATAGCTCTGGCAAACAACTGCACCTCAATGAATAAAAAGTTTGTTTGACCAGAGAGTAATTGGAGTTACTTGGCACTGAGGATGAATACAGCAATGCTCCAGCTGACACATCTTGCACAGATAGTCCTACCAGGTCTCTTATACTTACTTGTACATACAAGCCACAGCAAATAACTTTCCTTAGACTTAAAAGAGTAAGGTTTCTGTGCAAACTGAAATATTAGCCTCTTTAGACTCTGAATGACTGAATTTATCCAATAGCCCTTTACATTCAGTAAGCCACAACAAAGTGCCTTCACAGTTGAATGCTGACAAGTTCTATTTTTTTCCTCTAGCACATGCAGAATTTTTATTAAACACATACATAGTCACAAAATAAACTGACATGAAATGAACATTAGGAAGGCAAAAAACATAGCTCTTGTACTTTTTTTTTTTAATCATTAAAACTGATTTTCTACCATAGTTCTTCACTTGGGTAGGCTGAGCAAGACACATCATGGGTCTCTGGAATGTGAGAGTGCTGTACCCACTTTCAAACCCACTTCATGCTGTTCAACGTCCACATGATGCCAATAATCATCAGCTATGTGTGGGTTTCCCCTCTTGCACATTTTTACACCCTCTGTCTTTTAGAGTTTCTGACAATTATCTCTCTGTGCCAGCAATTTCAATGTTTTTGCCACAGAGGAGAAATGTGCTTTTTGTCATTATTCTGCATCCAGAACTCACATTCTTACTGCCAAGGAATTTATAGAGTAGGATCTTCACAGGGGCAAAGCCAGATGCATTACATCAAAAGAACCAACCCCACTAAGGACTCCTAGTGCGGAAGCTTTGTGTTTGTCTGATCGTCCTTCCTGCCAACATCAATGGGAAAATTCATTTTTATAGGAGCAGGCTTCAGCAGGCAGGGGAAAAAAACACAAAGCACATACAGCTGCTTCCTACTGTCAGTAAAATGGAAGAGGTTCCTTTTTAGGGGAGAGCAGAATGCATCATAAAGGCTGCATTCAGAACAGCACATCTATTTTATTCTAACATCTTACTGAAAACATATTGCAGGTCCATGGAAAGGACAAATAAACCATTTAACCTTTTTATTTGAAAACCTCAGACATTAACTGCAACCTTTCATTTGACCTTAATGCTACCATAGTGGTCTGAATCTCAACAGTAGGAAAACTTTTGAAAGAGGAAAAAAAAAAAAAAGAACCCAAAGTCTGGAACAAAAGCAAAACCCAGCATGTACTAGAAAAGAAAACCCAGGTGTTGCTTCAGATAACCCTCCTGACTGCCTCTCTGCCAGGGTGCTGCTCTACAGCTCTGAAGCCAGAGAGCACCTTTAGCAGGTCCATGCCGCTCACTCATTAGCACCATTATTCAGAGCAGGGCTGATGTATGAGGTGACAGCCAGATCTGCTGTGCCACTCAAACCCCCAGGTCAGGCACAGGAGCTCTTAGCAGAGACTGCAGGCAGGTAGCTCAGCCTCTTCTGCCTGCCTGTGGTCATCAGAGGGGAGAGACTCAATTTTGCTTGAGGGTGCTCATATAAAGAATGTGAAGCATCATTTTTGCCTAGATTTTTATTTATTGATTGCTTTTCTCACATATATCAATATTATGTAATGAAATGTCCCCCTATTTATCAGAACATTTTAGATATTGAGGCTAATACACTTCAAAAGAAAAAAAAAAAGAAGAATAAAGAGGATTTTTTTGGCCTTTCTCTTCCTTTTCCAACATTCCAGTAGAAGCATTAGTTACAGAAACCCGAGGAGTGGGAGAGGATCTAAAGCAGAAGGCATGCTGAAGGCAGTGGATCAAATGTTTATCCCTCAGAAGAATCTTTAACTGCGGTGAAATAAGAGTAAAAACCTACAAATTGATAGAATGAAGGGGAAGGACAAGTAACTTCAATTTAAGTTAATGGCAGGTGATGTTGCCCAGTTATTGAAGAGAACTTCCAGGACAGCGTAGAAGGTGAGGGGTTGTTGCAAGGGGGAAGTGTCACCACACACAAAAATCCCCACTGACACTCCTCCCTTGCACAGCAAAGCAAAACAAGCAGCTTACCACAGGTAGTATCTGATCTACAAGTGGTTCAGCAGAGATCTGTGCAATGCTCTCCGTGTGGGAACCAGGGCAGTGAGACACCACTGTCAGCAAGTGTTTAGCAAGTTAAAGTTGTACACAGGTTCTGGAAAAACCAAAGCCTGTCTCTACTCTGGGAGGGACTTTTGATGGAATCTCTCTACCATTGCAGACCTCATAACTAAGTCTCCCTATCTTAGGATACCAGTGTGCACATGCATGTGCCCTGAATGGTCACAAGACAGAATCTCATCCAGCAGGAGATACCTGGACTCTGGTGAGCCAATACAGGAAGCCAGAGCCCCCATGGGTTAGTACAAGTGTTTTGACGACCAATTGGTTGAAGGTAAACTTGTATTTCATGACATTTTTTTTTCCAGATAAATACCCATTCCCACTATGAAAACACTACTTGCTTTTTCAGAGGAGTAAGTGGTTTCTGAACCAGTGAGCAGCTGGCACATCCCCTGTTATGTAGAAAGATACCTTTCTCAGCTGTGATAAACTGTGAAATTGAACACAGCAACTTTGTTAAAATATTTAGGAACAAATCCAAAAGATTTAGGAGCCTTTTCCAAAGAAAAGGTGTTTAGGAATCAGGTTTTTAAATCTTATTCAAAGAAAGTTTACATCCATAAGCACCTCCTTGGCTGTAGCACTACAGCTTTAACAGAGAAGGCTGTTAAACAACAGGCTTTAACAACATTTTGAGTTCTTTCAGCTTTGCATTTTTACTTCCACAAAAGAGAATATAGCAAAATAACTAGATTTTACTTCTTATTTAAATAGAAAATGAGAACATCTGTTATATACCAGTGACTGAAAAAGAAAGATCTCACATATTTGACATCTGTATTTCTGAATGTAATCTGCATTAGAAACACCCATCCAGACAGCTGAGCACAATTGAAAGCAGCCACTAGATTTATGCTTGCTTGTAACACGCGCTGTTTGTAACCTGATTGTCATGGGTGACCATACAACTCAACCTGCAAATCATCCATGTCTGTTTGCTTTCTCTTTCCCTTCAAGCCCACCTTCTTGCAGCTCTAGGTAGCTGTGATTAGTTGTGTGTACAAGGGGAAGGAAGATCACTTGGTAGCAGGAAGGTCAGCAGGTCCATATGCTATTTATTTCTGTGGTCATTCAACAGGTTCCTCAATGCACCCCAAAATAACATTCTCTGAGCTTCACTGGGTTCAGCAAAGCACCCTAAACAAAGTCAAACAGTACATGGAACAGGATTCTGTAACTCTCTTGCCTGCAATTTAGTTGAGCCAAATATCTCAGGAAAAGACAAGAGCTTCCAATGGGAAAAGTTTTACCAAACTGCTATTTCATGCAAGATTTCTATTGACACCAAGATCCCAGTGAAAGCACTTCAGCATCTCCTTTAACCAATAGAAAATAGTGTCCCAAAAAGAAAAACATTCCATTAAGTATTGAAGGAATCTTGTAGGTTATTAATATCTCCTATTCCTAAGAAAATTCTAGCAAGAAATTGGTATGAAATGACTATTCCATGCTAGAAAAGCACACTCAGTCAATGAAGCACTCCAAGGTCTATGCAGATAAGGAGTTGAATATTATACAAAACAGTTTTAAGACACTAAAAGAAGTGACCTTTTAAATGAAAATAATAATTTTCATTTTTAGGCAGTGATTAGTTACCCCAGACATACAACTTGGCACTTTGATGAAGCTGCATTTTCTCAGATTGTCCCAAGAAGCACAGGTCATTTTGTGATGGTGGCACCTTTGGATGCCCCAAAAGCAGTTAGAGATCAAAAATCATAAGCATCCTTATTTCTTAGGTGGGCTGACGTGGAAAATGATAGTTGGAGAACCTGAAATCTTAAAAGAATGCCCCATGAGACACACTTTTGTGCCACCAGAGTTAAGAATCAGATTAGTCACACACTGAACGTGTCCCTAGCAACACCCAACCTGCTCGCCTTGTGCCACCTTTCTCAAGAAATGTAAGACAGTGAACTGTGCTGGCAAGGCTCTGCCCAACAAAGGTCTCTCCTCCTTTGCACCTGAGCAGCAGGTTCTTGAGCAACACAACAAAAGGCACCATTGCACAAAAGGGAAACCAAAGGCATGAAGCAATTACCACTTTTTCCTCAAGGCCACACGATTCTCAAGATACAACTACTGCTATTGCACCATCAGTTAGAAGCTCCTGCACAGGAGGTTAGCGGCAGGTAAATCATGTCACATTAACCAGTGAGAACCATTTCACAGAAACAGACCTTTACCATTTCCCACCAGTTTCCTTTTACAGTTTTAAAAAAAGTCAGTAAGCAGTATTAAATCCTATCTGTGGATTTATCTTCACACAGCTCTGCATATAAAGAGTCACTTCCCTCCATTCAGCAATCCAGGCTTTTTCTCTAGTTAGGAGCTGAAGCTCTCAGCTCCACCATCTCTCCAGAAAAAGTAAGACAGAGATGTATGATTAATTCAGATACTGATCACATGCCATGAGCTCAGAGCTTTTATGCCAGTGCTTCCTCTTCACCTCTACCTCATTCAAGTCCACCATTACATGTAGTTACTGTGACTAGTTCAAGAGTCAGTTGCAGAGCTGTGCGTAGGATGGCAGTCCTACAGAAATTCTCCCTGATGTGCTTCTCTCTTTCCAGTGAAGTGAATGCAAGTGGCTTCTTTGGAACATTTGTTTATTGATTGCACAGTGGACATTGCAACACGAATTGGCTTAAACTTTTTTCTACAGGAAACAAGTCATCTGTAACTGGAAAGTCACATGCTTGCATCTGAAACAGTGTGACACTTGTGCCAACGGATAGCGGAGAGACAACTGCACAAATGATACTCTGTGGGAGTGAGATAGTTTTGTGTAGGGGTGACAGAGTGACACCTCTTAGACCACAGTCTACTACTTGAGCACAGAAGAGTTACAGTGAACATTACCACACAGCAAGGAGCATCTGTAAGGATGAGTTAGTTACCCAGAATACCGCTATTTCAACACACCAGCTGGACTTCACAGGACTGAGGGTATTGATACCAGCTTTATCTTATGAGTCAATATAGCCTCATGCAAAACCAGGTCCACCACCACTTCAACTAAACCATGAGATAACACATGGGGGTTGGAACTAGATGATCTTAAGGGTCCCTTCCAACTCAAACTATTCTATGATTCTATTATTTCCAGGTAGGGACAAGACCTTGGTCACTGTAACAACTCTGAATCCAGCTTCTGCTAAGGTAGTTGATCAGTGTCCTGTAGTACTTCGAGCACATCAGAAGTTCTTAATAGATTTATGCAATAGAAGCTGCAGAGTCATTTACTTTCAAGACTGAAAATACACAAGGAATATTCTCATAAATAAAATGTCTGGTTGTTTTGCACTTTTCTTTTTTTTACTTATTCTGATTATGGGATACTGATCTTTGAATCTTTATGCAATTTTTATTTTATTTAATAGTCTTCAAGTAAATGGAAAAGAGCATTCATAATCACATGTTTTAAGGAAAGAATATATCAGGATGTGCAGGACTGTCACCATTAGAGTAAAGAAAAATAGCAAAGTTGGGTTAGCTTTTGATTTGCTTCCTTTTTCTTAGCAACAAATGAGACTAAGAAACAGGAGACTTACAGAACCTTCTTTGGCTGATAATTCATGTAGGAATGGGAATTGAATGCTATCTGGGATAAAACCCCAGCCAGCTGTACTTCTTCTGGATCATGGAAAGCACAAAACATGAGAAAAAAATGCTAATTCTCAATAAATAACAAAACTACCCTCTTCATTCCAGCAAACATTAGGAAAAAGCAAGTCAGAATTCACTTATAGAAGATCTTGCCCCTAACTCATCAATAACATTAGATCTGCTGGAAAAAAAACATATATAGCTGTGATCATGGCTTATCTATTTGAAGGAATTATCTCTCTGAAGTATTGCTTTAATTGAAACAGTTTTCATTGGAAAGATTTTCCTGACTTGGCAATCTGAAGTATTGAGAGACTGCGGCAGTAATTCAAATGCAAGAATCAGGCCTCCATTATACCAGCTGTCCAAAAGGACTTGGGAAGTGATACTTGCTTTTTCCCCAAACAGCTAATAATATAGAACAGACATGAAAAAATACAGGTCTTTCATACAGAGTATAAGCATGAAAGTGAAACTAGAAAGGAAGAACAGAAAAATGGGCAGATCTGAGATTCAAGACAGATCTCCAAAGAAAGCAAGTTTTTATGGCATATAGGCTTGAAGAAGTTACCTTCTTTGGTTGGCACTGCAATGCACAATAAGGCCAGACATGCTGAATTCACAGTCCCAGCTCAATCAGGATGAAGGCAGCACACTCCTTTGGCTAGCACGAGAAAGGAGAGAAGTAGAAGCAACAGTTGTATTCCCTGAGAAGAGCTGAGGGGAAGGGACTGCCTTAAGAGTGATGCTGTTGGGTTCCAGAGAAGTTACATCAGCCATCTCTGAGGTTGCCACTTATTTATGAGTTCTTAAGTGAGATTAGAAGTCACAGGGGAAAGGAAAAAGAAACCTTATACCCTCAAAACTGATAGGCTTTGGAGGTTTCTTAGTGAAAATAGCCTCACTATCACTTTGCCAAATCATCCAGAAAAGGGATTAAAACCACAAATGTCAACAGTGAGTTATCTTGCATTAAAAAATGAGACCTGCACTGTTCTCAGGCCTTGAAGTCTAAATTCAAACAATTTCAGGCAGAATGTTTTGTTCATCTCTCCTAGGAGCCATTATAATGAAGTCAGTGACTATGAGAAAGCAGATGATGAAATCATTAATACATTATCTACAAACATGCATAAATGAATTCCTTGGAAATCAATCTCAACTTTTGAACCAAGCAAGGATGATAAATTATGTTAAAAGATACAGAAAAAGTTCATGTGAACTGAGGTAATTTCTGTTTTTCTTGATCCATAAGCAAAGAAGAGATATTTTCAACAGAGCAGATGCTCTTTACAGAATTTTATTCCTTACTGGGATGTATAATGGAGAAAAACTGAAGAGAAGCTGTGGCTGAAGGGAAGTAAAACCTCTCCATCTACTTTGTAGTGCTGCTTTTTCCTTCCATAGCAGGGCATGCAAGGTTCAGCAGTCAAGCAGGCCAGTTGGCCATGGGATCCAAGACCCAAAAGTACTGACTGCTCTGTTAAAGTTCTTGCAGCTTGTGACATGGAGCAGGCAAGAACTTTATGAGTGACACTTCATGAATTGAAGATTTAATCAGTTATGACAAATATTGTGCAAAGTACAAGCTGTAAACTGGGAAAATAGTCACATCACCTTATGGATAGGACAACCAGCTCAGCACAAAATCCATCATGTTGTAAAACTGCAGGTTGCCCACTAGAGGTATTGGATGTACAGTCACTTATTCCACTTCTGATACTAACCTTTTCCAAAATGATAACTAGGAAAAAAAAACAAAACCCACATTTCTAGGGTAGTAGGTAATTTTTGTGTTTGTGCAAAGCTCTGTCTTTGGACACAAAAAATTCCTTTCAGGTTATTCTTTTTACTTTTTAGACTACATATAATGTTTCAACACTCAGACTGACACATCTTCTCTGCACAGCATTAGTTTGGTGCACTGACAGAGTCAGAAGGTTTCTATCTTACAAGCACAGCTTAGCCAAGCTGTCATACAAAGCAAGCAGTGTAGCAGGGATGACTAATGAATAAATCTCAAAAACCAGGGATATAAAAGGATGTTTACAGATTTCCACATGGATGTGGCCTATTATGAAGTTATAACTTCCTATCTATTGAGTGTTTACTAGAAGGGCTGAGAATTAAGACAGAGCCTTTTGTGGACAGGAAGCGATCCGAGGAAAATTAAACAGATACAGCAATTCACCATCAAAATGGGAGGAAACACTTTAACTGCTAAATAACCAAAAGCTGATGCACTTGTAGAATAGTATTTAAAATTAGGAATGAAGATTTCTCTTTGACATGCATTTCCTCAAGACCTTATATGAGATATTAGACAGCCCTCCTTTACTAGATCAGACAGCTATAAATTCCAGTGTGAGTCTGACAGATTAACAATGGTAGGATTAGAAACACGTGTAATTAAACTCAAAAACACATGATGTGATACTTAGGTTTTAAAAAACTATTCATTAGAAGTATGATTGATGAGATACCCAGAGACACATCCACACTTCAAAAACATAAAAGCATTACACGCCCATACATGATGAGAGAACTTGCAGGAAATAATATGCAGTAATATTTCAACCCTGGGCTCACACCTCATGGTCAAAACAGTGCTTAATTTTTTTAGCTGTAAAGATGTCATCAAGTTGCCTTATTATGAAATAGACACCATTGAGCTTGGAGGAAGAAAGATACAACCCAGCAAGATTATATATTTGAAATGTCAAATGTTTTATTATGAGCTAATCTAGATTTTTCAAACTGCAGAATGGCAATTTTCATCTAAATTCCACAGGAAGAGCACTTCCCATCTGCAGCCAGGCTCTTGGTACACACCCAAAGGCTTCATTCAAACTCTGCTCTCCAGAAGCCAGCATTAGCACTGCACATATAGCTGTGCATGCAGCAAACACAAAGAGCTGTTAACTATTCATGATAAAGTGCACATGTGAAGGGGCTGAAAAAAAGCTACATGCAGCCATAGATCTGAAAACAGTTGGATGCAGCTGTATGTGCACTGCTTTTACAGCAGCACTCTGAAAGAATGCCATAGAAAGGCCTTTTCATCAAAGAAATTGCACTGTAAATGCCTGGTATAAGCCTCTCTGATGTCAAATTAAGGTCTTCCCATTGACTTCAGTAAGCTCCCCATCAATTTTTCAGGCCTTTGTTGTTAGAAAGACTTATAATAGGATGGCAAAGAATCTAGTCTCATCTTATAGGTGAGGCTTGCAGTTCATCACCCTGCAAAATGTTACTGCCTGCACCAAATTTTACATCATCACAGGAGGGATTATAGTCCTCCTCAGTGCTGTGAAGGAAGTTTATTGTGGGATTTAGGTATCACTGGTTCCAAACTGGATAAGAGGTAGTTATTGATGGGTGCTGCTTTGATTTCCAGTTCCTGTGTTATGTTCAGACAACCATAAATTCATCATATGTACAAGCATCATGTAGGTGCTGTTACCTGACAAACTTTAGCCAAATTATTGAACTGCAAAATAATTTCAAAGTATGTGAGTAAAATTATCTTTCATTAACAATCACTTAACAGGACATCAGAATGTTCAGTGGAAAGAAAAAAAGGAATAGGAGTCTAATTCTCATTCTCATTGCTGCCCTTCCTCTCACCACTTCATATCCAAGTAGTGTTAAACTTTTTAGCTTCCATACCACAACAAAGCTGAGACTCCTCTGTTTTAACCAAGATGAATGTCAACTTGACACATCATTAAGGAATGAAAATGGTGCCATCTATTTATATTCAAAAAGGCAATAAAAATAAAACTGAGTTTTGATCTTAGATTACTACCATTGTGAAACAGCACAAAACAATCCAAGTATCTAGATACTTCAGGGCTATTTTTAAAGCAGGTTCAGTCTTAAAGTTTCACATCCAGCATGGCAAGGATCCAACAACGAGTGACAGCTCAAGAGACAAGAGTGAATTCTGAATCCACATATTGTAGTTGATGATAGATGCAAGTTTATCTAGGAGTTTCAAATGTCATTGTCATTTGGATTTGAACTGAACAAGCATCAAAGACAACCACAGTCCTCACCTGAATTAATTAGAAAACATTTTATACTATGAGGCAAGAATATGGCCTTCTTCAAACCAGCTCTCCATCCTAAAATGCAGATTGGATTAATGTGGCTACACAGACTTCTTTTTAAATATAAATCTGATCTGTGCAGTCTAAATTTCATGAACTTTGTGACACTTAACAATCCCAAATGCTATGTAATAACTTGTTGTAGCTTGTGAACTTCTACTAGAAGGTGCATGATGTGTGTTAGCTATCCACAAGCATACTGTTCTCCTGCATTGTAGATGCAGGGGAGCATGGAGTTACCCAAGGCAAAAGCTTGAGCATTTACACAGTAGTTGTTGCTCAGAAATACACAAGCTGCAAGCATGTGCCCCAACTCACTCCACGGTGATTTGTTTCCTCTTAATACCTTGTTCCTCTTAAGTAAATAGTGGTCCCAATACTCATTTAAGTGAATAGTACTCCTCACACTCATTTAAGTGGATAGTGGCCCCAATACTCAACTAATGGAGGTGATGCTAAATAAAGATAGTGCTGAAATAGCCTTAAAAAAACTTTTGCAAGCACTTTTTTTCTTGCACACATGCACTGATGGCAAATATCTCAGAAGTTAATTTCCCAGTTGGAGGCAGCTAGAAGGAAGAAACTGTACTCACTAGAATACATGGAAAGAAAGCAATAATCAAAAGCTTCATGCATGCTTATCAGAAAAAATGGAATTGTTCTTCATCTTGCAGGTCAAATTTACAAATAAAATTGTATCAACTCATGAGAGCTCATTTTAACAAATCAAAGTTTTAAAAGTATTTTAAAGGTTAAAAACAATCCACAGAAATTTTAAACAAAATAGAGAGATCAGACTAAAAAAAAACCAAACAAACAATACAAGAGAAGTTAATTAAATACCCGAAGTCCTAATATCTAAAATAAAATAGAAAACCAGCTGGAAGCACCACTAAACATATTGCTATAATAAAACTTAAGTGCATATTGCTATATTAAAACTTACATGTCAACAACATGAAGGTTATCTCCAGTGCCATTCTCCCCAAAAAAGAAACAAATCAAATCTATCCACTAAGAAACTGATATAGAACAATTTTTCTACTTGAAAAAATTTAAAATTCATTAAAATAGGGCAATCAGGCAGTCTTTTTGTCAAATAAATGCCTCTCAAGTTTTGGCATTTTGTGTGTTTGGAGCCTGCATAGCACAGCTTAGGTTCCTACTATCAAGGTAGACAGACTATCTGGTGGAGGTCAAAGTCAATGAAGAGAATTACTGGCTAATGCCATGAAATCTCATCAAGCCCACAGAAGACCCTCTCATGCTTCCATTGACTGGTGAAGAAGTGAACAGAACTTTAATTTGGCCAAATCTAGCTCTGATTAATGCTACTGAAACATGCACAATAAATTACCAAACTGCTTCAGTAGCCAAGATGATTTTAGCTTTGTTATGTCTGCCAGTGGATGCAGAGACCTTCAGCAAATACTTGAGTTTGGTGGAAAATTCTGTTTCCCAACTATAAAAGCCATGCAAGTTTGGGGTGAATACACTCACAGGAGGAGGAGGGGAAGAAGTTGATGGTGACACAGAGATGCTGACTGGGAGGAAGACTGGAAGCTGTCTCACTGTCCAATGTCCTAATGCAAATCACTAAATAAAAGGATGTGGTTCTGTCAAAAAGGCAAACAGCTGCTGGAATTAAGCCCTTTATTTACTCTCCCAGGACTTGAGAGTCCTGAGGAATCTCAAAAATACAGATTGATCAGACCAGGATGATGAATAAAGTCTCACAAGGAAATCTGGGAGTGGGAACACTTTGTCCAACATCTGACATCCCACTAGACAGCCACACAGAATCACCTTGGTTGGAAGGGACCTTTTAGATCAGTGAGTCCAGACATCAACCTAACTCTGATAAAAATTTTCGCTAAAACTATCTCTAAGCATTGTGTCTATTCATCCCTTAAACCCCTCCAAACCTTTTGTCTCATTTTACAGACCAGTCATTAGCATGGCACTAGCATTTCCCTTCACAACTACTGAGTTTAAGCTGTGATTCCACCCTGCTGCTGCCCCAAACTCCATCAGCAGTTTTGCACCATGATCAGGGGTGTGGGATCTTCCATCCCCCAACAAGACTCACTATATTATTTAACCACATCTTTTGTCTCTCCTGCTCAGCTGGCTTCCTCAGAGTTATGATGTTTAAGACCACCAATAGGGTGGCTATAAGCAGGGGCTTATTCACCCATCTGTTTTAATGTGGCTGCTGCAGATTCACCCCATGTTGTCACATCACAAGACCACACACCCTTGTCTTTCAGCTCATCAAACCCTCTGCACAGGAAGAGCAGGAGAAGAAGCCTGTTCTTTGGCTCTGACCACACGACTCAGCCCCTGCTGAGCCAAGACACAACCACTTGAACAGGGTAAAAAGCAAAGAGCTGGCCCAAGGTAAGAGCCTGATAGCACCAAAGACACATTAGCAAGCAAGCACATTGCTAGAATCTCTCTAACAGAAGAAACTGAAGTGCCAGAGCACAGACTTTATTCAGGCACCACAAATCTAATAAAATCAAGTGAAGAAAAAAATCCAAAATAAGCTTTCTGCAGCAATAGTTATTGGAATACTGTTTTCTGTATCATAAACCATAATGATAGTTGTTTATAAAACCCTCTGTTTCAAAAGTTTAAAGTGGTAGGCTTATACAAAGTATGCTTTCAGAAAGTGGAAGTCTGGCAATTCTGACCTGATTTTGCCATTCTTGTGATGGCTGCTGCACTGAATATCTTGATGAAAGGAATCTCAGCTGAAGCCTATACTCTCTCATTTCTACTTCTTACAGCTTATTCTGCAGCACTTCAGAGGGCTCCAAGCCATCACTGTATCTCTGTCCTAGGAGATATGGTACAGATGCAGCTGCTTCTTGGGATTTCAAAAATAATTAAAGGCAGGATACAACAAAGGAAGTATGGAAGAAAGAAAAATGTGACAGAAGCAACACAAGTCTCTTGGTAACCCATGCATGCACGTTCAGGTCTGTTAAAAGGTGTAGCTTTTTCCATTTTATATGTTTATCTTACCTACAAAGCTCATTTTATGGAATAAACCTGGGGCTGTTCTATCCCAAGAAAGTAATGTGGCTAAAGTTTATCCAATTTGCTACACTTCAACATCCTGACAGGTTTTAAAGCTTTCCTTCTTTTAGAAAAACAACATGTGTCATGGATGGGGTTTGATTAAAATTAAGTAAAATTCTATGGTTTTACTGCAAGATTAATATTTGACAGTATTAAGTTTACAACAATTGTTTTAGCTGTTGGTTATTAGTGGTAGTTAAAAAGCCTTCCAGGTTATATTAAGATAGATGCTACTAAACAATAGAACAGCAGCAGCAAACCCAATCAAATAAAAAAGGAAGGGAAGGTATATTCTTTCACTGTGGGAGGAGCTGTGCCAGACTTCCTGGAAGTCTAAAATCAGCTGTAGTCTGTGTGCAGGAGCCAAAGAAGGCTCTGATGGAGAGGTCTCACCCTCCCTGCACATCCCTGCTTTAACCCATCCAACCATTACAGCAGGTGGTTAATAACCTTCAGTTCAAGATAGCTCAGAGGGGTGGGGAGGGACAGTCACAGGAACATTTAGGCACAGAAATCAAGTATCACACATCACACCCTAATAGGCAGAGGCTGCTTCTCCCCCAGTGCACCAGTGCAACTTCAACAAAGTGAGTTCCAGGAGCTCTACACAGGTTCCACTGAGGTGCAACCAGGCAATGGCAACTAGGACAACATAATGTGAAAAAGAAACCCACAAACAGTCCCCTTCTCCCCATCACACACTTACAAGATAAAGCCACTTCTTACAGGAAATGCCTGTATATCCCATAAAGGAGCTGACAGGGGTACAATCAATGACTGTCATCAACCCCATAGTCTCCTCTCCCAAAGCAGGAAGTTATTTCTTAAGCACTTAAATGATCACAAACAGAAAGCAACAAGGGTAATGTTAGGCTGGAGACAGAATAATTCCTGCATAGATATCATACTAATGATTAAATACGTGAACATAAACATGTATTATTTATGAATAAAATGCATAACTTATTGCTGCTACCATCTAAAGCATTTACAGTATCCAGTGAGGGAAATGCTTACAAAGTGCAAGCAGTTTGCCATTTTATCAACAGCTCTTCAACTTCCAAAAATACTTTTTAACTACATCCATAAAAATTACAGACCACAGCCATGTTTGCCTTGTGATTACTTGAAAGCTAAATAAGTCTTCTCTTTGAAGCAGAAACAAGGTTTTTGAAGCTTTTACCAAGCTTTTGGCCACAGATTTTATATATAGTAGCACAGATTTAAAACTTATTATACCCCAACCAAGATAATTTTTGGAAACTCTCTGCCTGCTTCTTGGATAGGTTTCCATTTGAATCAATCACAGTAATTGTACACCTCTCATAGTACCCAGAACTAGTCAAGAAAACAAAGAACATTGCAGAAGTTTCCATTTATAGATGACTGGACTGCAGTTTAGTGATCTTGCAACTATGAGTGAAATCATTATCTTCTTTTCAATATCACATGGCAAAAGCAATCAGAAATTGCCTCTAATTACATGAATTATCTTTTCCTG
This sequence comes from Turnix velox, assembly GCA_013400935.1. Taxonomy (NCBI): domain Eukaryota; kingdom Metazoa; phylum Chordata; class Aves; order Charadriiformes; family Turnicidae; genus Turnix; species Turnix velox. Next base: position 431,668 of record VZTY01017880.1, on the reverse strand, counting down.
ATTAACTATATCTGTGTATTCAAAAATATGCTCTTGTCTTAAGCCTCAAGCCCCTAGTCTCAAAAACTGCTACTACACTTACATCTTGGGTCTTGTATTTACAATCAGAGATTTCATTAGCTGCATATATTCCCTGTATTTTGTTTGGAAAAATTACTTCTGGACCTTGACAATCCTGAAGAAACAACAGGGCACAGAACAGCATCCCTTCAGAAAAGCCCTTGTGGAGAGATGACATGTGACACCACCTGGATGCTGCAGAACTATTTGGGCAGGTTAGTTGCTGGTGAAGTGACATGGGACATGACTTGTCTCATCTCTGGATCATGCAAGTCCTTAAGGAGCTCAAACTCATGAAGAATAGGCATTATGGACATAGTAGAAGGCATAAGTTTTTCTATGAGCTAGTAGCCTGTTGAAGTCAGTATCATGAGAAGTTCACGAGACAGGAATCATAGAATCATAAAATAATTTGAGTTGGAAGGGATCTTAAATATCATCTAATTCCAACCTCTCTGCTACTCACAGGGATATCTTCCACTAGGCTGAGTCCAAGCCAAATCCAATTTGGCCTTGAACACCTCTAGCTGTTAACCTTGAACACTTCCAAGGCATCCCCAAGTTTCCTGGGTAATCTGTTCCGGTGTCTCCCTCACAACAACGAATTTCGCCCTAAATCTATAATCTAAATCTAAATCCATAATCCTTCAGTTTAATACCATTACCACTCATCCTATCACAACATCCCCTGATAAAGAGTCTCTCCTCATCTTTCCTGGATGCTTCTGGAAGGCTGCTATAAGGCTTCAACCAGGCAGAACAGGCTAAACAACCTCAACTCTCTCAGCCTCTCTTCACAGGAGAGATGCTCCAGTCCTCTGATTATCTTTGTGGGCCTCCTCTGGACTCACTCCAACATGTCCATATCCTTTCCATGCTGAGGACTCTAGAGCTGAACAAAGTACTCCAGGTGAAGTCTCACAAAAAGCAGAATCACCTCCCTGTTGGCCATGATTTTGATGCAGCCCAGGATGTGGTTGGCTCTCTGGGCTATGAGTGCACATTGCTGGCTCACATAAGCTTCTAATCAACCAGCATCCCCAAGTCCTTCTCTTCAGAGCTGCTCTAAAGCTGCTCTGTCCAGACTGAATTTGTGCTTGTGGATGTAGGTCCATTTCTCTGTACCCTGTTATACACAGAACAGCATCTAGATTTACTGTATTGCTGGTAATGGTGTTAGCAGGGCTATTAAACATCATGTATAAGGTTTTATTACAATATAATTACAAAGGAGTTAAGAGAAGGTTCATTGTCTCCTCCCTGTCCCCTGTGGTATTAAAAACCTTTCCCAAAGCACCATAATCTGATTAAGTCAGAGACTAGCAACAGGATTTATTGTGCCACAGGTATGATCTAGGTGTAGCAACTCTGTCTTCTGTTTATTACAGAGGGGAAAGAAAAAAAAAAGGCTGTCTGATGGTACTAGCAGAAAAGTGGGAAATGGTCCAGACTGAATTCTGACATGCTAATTTAATGTCTCAAATCTTAAAGAAAAAAGAAAAAGAAGCAATTTACATCTTGGAGTACCTGTAGCTTCCTAACACATTGCTCTTCATTGCTTAGGAAACCTTTGCAATTGCAAGCCTTTTGTGCTGAAGTTCTATGCACTGAGTTCAGGCTGAGTTTTCCAGGAGCTGCAGCCAAAACATTCTGCTCGCTTCCAAGAATGTAGCTGGGTGAAAAAAGAGGAACCTTTTATTCACAGAACACAGGGCATTGAAACTTGTCCCAGCGTAAATGTTTTTCAGTACCCAACTTGTGAGTACTTGAAATTGGAATCCTGAGGCAGCCCTTCTGCAATGTTTTTAATCTGTGGATTTGTATAAGTCAAGCAAAATAAAAACATCATCCTCACCACTGTTTTGCAAAATGTTCCTGTTTAAAATTTGGTATGAGGGAACGGATGGTCAACCTGACAAACCAAGGAGCAAAATTAAGATTTCTCAGAACAAGTTGCCCAGAGAGTTTGTGGATGCCCCCTCTCTGGAGGTGTTCAAGGCCAGGCTGGATGAGGCACTGAGCAGCCTGATCTGGTGGGAGATGTCCCTGCCTATGGCAGGGGGGTTGGAACTCGATGATCTTTAAGGTCCCTTACAACCTGAACTATTCTATGATTCTATGATTTGATAAGCACAAGTTTCAGCAGCACTTACTGTACAAAAAGATGGTGCTGGGATGTGCAATACTTTCACCTCACAGATGTAACCAAGTTCAACTAAAGCCTGTTGAGGACTCTTATGAGATGAAATCTGAAGACTTCAAGTCTGAAGTTTCTTGAAGGAGATGAGAGAAATATTTGAACTTCTATCATGGCCCATGTAATCTTCTTGTGAATTTTTTTTCCCACTTGCCAAGGATATTAGGTCAATGTATAAAATACATTTTGTCCTACAGCATCTTCCCTCCCATTCAAAACGGCTGGTTCCCACTTCGTATTAAAGTAGAATTCCACTGTGATCTCAGCTTAGGATTAATGGGGACAGCAAATATAGCACCCTAAGACAGAATTCCTATAACATACATAACTTATCTGTGCAGAACAAGCTGGCAGAGCAGTTACGTCTTCAGCAAACCAGACTCAATATAAAAAGGATTTACTTGCATGCAAAACCATTTGCAGTCTCTATGCAGTTTTATTTTGAATAGATTTAACATTTAACTAGTTCAACCACATTAATCCTTGGGATCCAGGCTCCTGGAAAAGCATTTATCATTTTTTTATTTAAAACTAAAAATGACATTTACAGGAACAAAAGGTGGAATTTGAAAGGACTGTATGCAAATTTTAAAATATCACTATTGAAAAAAATATGAAAACCTCCCAACTTTCTCAGAAAAGCTCCACTTTTCTCATTTATATCAGGATGAGTTTTCAGCTTTAAAAGCCAGCTTTTTCTTAGATAGGAAAGCCCATCATTTTTGAAGTGTTTAAACTGCAAAGGCTGAATTGCAGCAGTAATGATGAAATACTCTGGCCAGAAGGAGCTCTAGATTGAAAATTCGAATGAGAAACCAACTCAGTGCAGTTACTGATAATGCAAGTTAATTAAGACCATTTTTGAACATTTGTCCTATTTCTTCACTGCGATTTACAGGTTTGCTAAAGACTGTCCTATTGTGCTGCACACTGTGCTCTAGGGTATAGCAATTGCTGCCCTTCATGCAACTCCTTTATTTAATATTTTGAATTTTAGAGATTATCTTGAGATAAAGGCATAGAGAAACAGATTAAAGCAAAGGTGTTGTATTGCCATTATGCTTGTTTCCCAGCAGAGATGGACAAATGTTTCTAAGGCTAAATCCATCTTCAGTTGGCTCCTATTCCCTGACACTATTCACTGCTCCCTCCTCCCTGCTTCAGACCACACCTCCCAAAAAAACGTCTAAAATGCAAAACCCACTCCCTCCAGATGTTAATAGAAAGGGAAAAAACCCAAGCATTTGAGAACATACATGAGAGCCCTAAACCTGTACATCTCCCACTCCAAGTTAGTTAAAAATATGCAAAAATGTTTGACATTTTACCATGTGTGCTTTTCACAAAGAAGGCACATATGCACCAGCAGGCAGAGAGGTTGCCATCTTTCCATATTCCAAGTGAGTCCTATCCAAATCACCATGGCACACTTCTGGTGCAACAAAGTGTAGCTTGGTCTTCACCTTGATATATCTTTGTCCTTCTCACAGAGGGAGATTCACACCACAGCTCTTCCATCACTGTGGCTGGCAAAATTTCCTTAGAAACCAAAGCCTCCTTTGCCTCAGACAGAAACAAAAAATTACTCTGCCTTCTGCAACAGGGTCTGATTCTTCTAAAATAGCTCGTACATTGGTTTGTGAAACTGAATCCTTGAATGTATCCGCTATCACCTTAATCAGATCATCTCCACAATAAGCTACAGCCCCAGTAAGTCCAGGTCATCTTCCAATCGCTGGTGTGCTGCAGGAGAGAGGAGGCTGTCTCCTGTTCATCATATTATGAATCCCCATCCCTTTTCAGGAGGCAGTAGTCCACCTGCTTGTCACAATGCCTCACTAGCAACAATTCATCTTGAAAAACCACCAAACCAGCTTGAGAAAATCTCCTCTAACCAATGGTCTGAACTCAGATATTCCTCCATTGCCCAAATCTCTTCCCTCACACTTTATCAGAACACCTTTCTCGCCCTTTATTTTTCTTTTTCTTTTTACATTTTACTATTCCAGACAGATCCCAGAAAACTCCCTCGTACAGCAACTTTTGCTCTCTACACCACGTTCAGTTTGCATTTCCCAGGTAAAAACGCTCATCTTTTCTCCCACCCATTGAAACTTCAGCTGCCAACTTTCAGAGCCCTCTTAAATCCAGCATATTTGTCAATGTGCTTGCAAGTGTTCACACTGCAAACATATGTGCTTGCTAAAGCAAAGGTACATTTAGGAATAACTTGCTGAACAGATTTATAACTTGGAGGAGACTTTAACCTCCCTCCTGCTTCCTTCACCCTGGTTCAATCCCTCTCCAAAGGCTCATATTCTCCTCCTGCCTACAGATGCTTCTCTTCCTCTTTTCCTGAGCTGTTTTGTCCTTAGCTTTGTTCAGCCTTTCTTTATCTCAGCATCTTCACCTCTTTCTCATTAGCTTCATCCTCAGGCTGAGACAATGCACAAAACATTACCCCACTCTTTAATGACTCTTATCTTTAAGGACAACCCAAGAAAAAAAAAATCCCAAGCAGGGACATTCTGAAATATCAAAATGCATATTAATGTATTTAATAACACAACCAAACAGTTTTCTGGTCAAGGAAATTACAACATCTCCAAGTGGGTTTTGGCTTCTTGGCTTCTATCTGCTTTTATCCATATCACGGAGTACTATGGGTTTTACACTTGGTTCAAAGGCACATTTTTTGCTTTAGCTTTAACATTTCTGCCTTCTGCAGAATATTTCCAGGATGTATATACTCTCTCTCTACTACCTCCTCCCTAGAACCTTTCCTCAACCTTTATTAAAGAAAGCCAAACATATTCTCTTCCTTATCTCCAACCCACACTCCAACAGACGCCCACTTAAACTCCCAGGCTTGCTTCTGATCTGCCTTCTGTACACTCCACTTGAGAGTGCTTCCAGGCAGCTCCCCTGGCTCCTAAAACACACACTGTGGGGTGGGGGAAACCAGCAAGCCCTCTTGGATACTGCTGTTCTTTCTCCTTTACCTTAGGAAAGCAGCACTCCACTAGAGCTATACTTTGCTCTGAAAAAAGGGCTGGCTGCAGCTATGCCCTCCCAGACAGGATCCATCACCTCTCAAGTAGAGAACAGATTTTATTTCCAAGAAAAGAAATAAAATCACCACTGAGAATCGGAGGAAAAGAGAACATAAAAGAAAAAGCTGCAAGCATACAATTTCTAGTAAAGTCTTTGTCAGTGGATCATAATTTCTTCATGTCACGCAAAGCTGATGCTACCAATCCGCTCAGATGTTACTTTGTTTGCAAGAAACCATCTTCCTTACCACTGATTTCCTGACTCTGGCAGGCTCATAGAAGGGCTAAAAATCCCTTTGCTGTCCACTCCATTAGCAAACACAAAGCTTTCCCCTTAGCACTTCAGCTTTCCATGAGCTTTAAAGATCAAGAGATACACTACTCAAATTCAGTTTGCTTGCAAGTAAGAGCAGAAAGGATAAAGTGGAATAAAAACCTGCAAGTACTGGCTATTTCAGAGGTCATGGCTGGTGCTAAGATCTCTAATTTTGTGGATAAATAATACATTTTCTTCAATGATTGAACAGCAAAAGCAATGCTAGTGAAACTACTTGGAGATATACAACACTGAACATGAACACAGTGTGGCTTTCACAGCAGTTTATTCCCTGAACTCTCCAACACAGCAGTGGATAGACACTGCAGTTAGCCTGAGTGGCAGCAGTTTCTGGGAATGGAAACAGTACACTGGTATTGTAGACCAGTGGATTGGTGGGGGCAGAAGGCAAGGAGAAAAATATACAGATAAATAGAAATATGTTCTTAAAGCCCTTCTGATACTTCAGAGCGTTCAGAAAATATACAGATGTGGCACTTCCTTCTTGCAGACTTCAGTGAAAATTTGCAAGCCAGATTTTCGTTGTACTGAGATACAAGACTAAGGTCTGGGTTTCATCATGCTCTCCAGGTAGAATGAAAGTGGTCTTAATAATACAACAGATGGCAGACAACAGAAAATTTCAGTTACTAAAGTAGCAAACCCCTCAATAGCATGGACATCTATTATTATTTCACAGTGGTTTAGTAGCAGGGATGTTTTGGTCACATAATAGTACAATATGCCTTATTATAATCTCACTTAAAAGCATCTTTCCTGGATTTTAACATGAGTGGGCTAGAACTATGCTTGATGTTTCTTTTTTATTGAATTATTTTTCCTTCACATGCTGTTTTAACCAAAGAGTGCCTCCAAAATGAATCACAAATTGAGAACATCTCTACAAACACACACAACTGCAATGGATCAGTGCAAAACCAGCACACTGACAATCTGAAAACAAACAAAAAGACAGAATAAGACCAAAGGATTGTCTAATCAGTTTGGGAAATACTTCCTGCAGCTGGAATGAGAGAAGTTGAATGCAGCACTAACATCTGCTCAAGCCAGAGGGACAATTTATTTCCCCCTCTCCCCAGAAAGAAACAGAAAAGGAGATAGAATAGGAAATGGCAGATGATAGATAATCTCCATTTTACACCAACAGACAAAATGACAATGGAAAAGACCACTGTCCTCTGGAGACTGCAGGAAACCAGCCACAGGATGTGCCCCTTCCAACTCAGTAAGTTAAGTGTAGACTCTGTCCACTTGTGTCCTGAAATACAACTCCTCAGTTCCAATCACAAATAGCATCACATTTTGTAGACCCCCTTACTATATTCATATTAAAGAATATTAATATATTTAAAATAAGTATATGTATATATTTAAGTCTAGAAGCAATGACACAAAACCTGCTACATATGTACAGAGCACTTACATCACCTGCCTTACTTTGTTCTACTAAGCCCAAAGAAGAAAATCTGACAGCCACAGCTGATCTGATTTTTTTCCATTTAAAGAAGCAAAACCAAAATTGCAAATGCAAGCTCCATCTAAAGGCACCCGTGTAACCTTTTCTCAGAGCACAGTATAAATGTTTACCCACTTCTTTCAAAATGTCATCAACATTGTGCTGGGGACATGCAGTCCAGCAGGCACTAAAACAGTTTTTATTAATACAGCAATGTTAATGGGCACAGGGAATGGTTGGGATTTTTTCCCTTTTGTTAGGTATTTTTAAAATTTATAATCACATTTCCAAATATTTTTGACCTAGAGCTTTTCAGTTTTGAATTTCTTTTTTTATCTTTTTTAAATTGTAATTCATAGACAGCATATACAAGTAGATTAAGGTTTATATGAATCAAATGCTATTTTGTGGCTTTAAAAATATTTTTAGTTCAAATAAATGTCAATCACCAAACAAGATCTTCTCTCTCCTAATCTCCTCTAACAATCATCTCCCTTCCTTCAAAAACCCAATTTGTAGTAACAAAACAACAAAAAATGAGTAAAAATTTGATAAAATAACTTTTCAGAACTCTGTGATGATTTATCAAGCCCACTATGTTTAATTTAGAAAGTTATTATAACAATAAAACCCAGAATTTTTAAAAAATACAAAAAACTTCAATCTTTTTTATTCATATTCATGATTTTTTCTGACTGCCACACTGCCAGCTGTTCAGTGACTGCCTTTATGCCTTTGATTTCTTTTCACTCTGTCGTTACAAATGATGAAAAAGTTCCAGTTCACATTTAGCAAAGACTTCCCCTACAAACAGCTAATTTAGCAAGTAAAAGTCATATGTACCTTCTTGCTTGCATGCTTTCTGTGCATCCTTGCTTAACAACACAAGCATCTTTCATCATATCCTACCACCTCCATTGCAAGCTCCAAAGATTTCTGTATTTCCCTGAAGTCTCAAGCTGAGAGTCAGAAAAGGATGATGATGACTTGATGAGTTTATGCTTTGACAATACAGAGGGGCCTCCAAACAGTTCTGGCAAGTGTTTTACCCACTTCTTTTTTTTAACAGCAGATAGACTAGGTTATAAAGTTAAGAGAAATTAACCTGAAAGTATTAACTCTCAAATGAGATGAGGGAAGCAAGATCACAGGGCTGGAGCTCTTCACAGAAATCCATGAAAAGGGGTGGCGATTGTTCATCAAGATGGTGCTGATGAGTGACAAAAATCAAGTTCTCAATTTCCCTTACACCTTCAAGTATAATTAGATCTAAAGTAAAACAGAGTAACAGTGCTGGCAGACATGGGATCACTTGTTTATGTTCTGACTCTGCTTTGTGTTCCCTGTAAAGGACAGTGAGGTTTAATATATTTCCATTAAAGAGCTGCTTCACATTCTTTACATAAAGTGTTCTTAGCACAGTACAGACCAGACTACCAACTATCAGTTTATTTAAAAAAAAAAAGAAAAAAAAGAAAAAAAAAAAGCCATTTTGGTTGCCCACAATCATAAAATGGTTTGGGTTGGAAAGGACCTTAAAAATCATCTAGTTCCAACCACTCTGCCACAGGCAGGGAAATCACACAGTGTGAGACAAAGAGTTAGAAAAATAGAAGTTTGAGTTGTAAGATCCTGCAAGGTGGGAGGCTTCCTCCCTCTCAGTGTAAAATGCAACGTCTCAAACCCACTTGGGCACCTCAGAGAGCCGACCTGTGTGGCTCAGATCATTCTCTCTCCTCCCCAGTGCCTCCACCGCAGCAGGAGCGGAGAGACGAGGAGCCTGCAAACGCCTACAGTCCCCACAGCACTGAGTTTCCACTCTGTGTTGGGCCCCTCTGGTTTCTTGCTCACACAAAGGCTAGTTTGTCATCCTTGCCACAAGCACTGCAGGCAGCAGCGAACCAGAGCTGCTCACATGTGCTGACTTGCAACACCAGTTACCCGCGAGACCTTTCCAGTTACTGAGCAAGGTCTTTTGTATCTAAGCATTGTAAAGCTTTGCTCCTCAGCTCTTGCCCCACCTCGTTGCAGATTCAGATTCTCACTGTAGATTCATATTCTGAGATCAGTTACATGCATCTGCGTGACAGAAAGGTTAAGGTTGGGAAGTGATGTGCACAAACACTGGACTTTCCAGAGCTGGTGGTACTGGTTGTGTCTGCTTGCCCTCCCCCAACCTCCTCGTGACTTCACTGTCAAACAGTTCTTAATTACATGATGACATTGTAAGTTTTCCATAAGAGCACAGTCTCCTTCAGTGCCAAAAATGGTTGGTGCTTATTCAATGCATTTAATACATTCTTTTTTTTTTCTTCTTCTTCTTCTTCTTGCCTTTAATTGTCATTTCACAGAATATTCCTCCCAGCCTGCTGTGAAAACACAACCAATTCACTCATGGGTCCCTGCAAAGCTCAGTGCCTGAGTTTTTTTCCTCACAAAGCATGCATTTTTCACAGCATCCTAAGACACCAGGAGTATTATGGGCACTTTATGACAAAGACATGATAAATTCAAAAGTGCTCTTTATTTAGGTGCCCAGTTTGAGACAACCAAGGCCTGACTATTCAGCATGCTCACAGCAATGAGTCCATTGACTTCCTTTGCAGTTGCACGTACTTGACACTTCTCCAGTCATCCCATAGCCTATTAGCATGACTATGCAGCAAAGTAAGTCACTTCTCATAATGGTGTGTACTTGGGATGATTTTCTTTCTCAGACACCAAGAGGACCCTTGCCTCCTCCTTCCTACAAACTTCCCCACTCCCTTCATGTGGAATCTCCCAGCTCCTGTGACAGATGAAACTTCGATTCAGCAGGAACCAGTCTCTCCTGTTACAATTTAGGTCTATGTCATGGTGCAAGGAAGGAAACAAGGATCTTCTCATCTGAAAATCCCAGGATCCCATTGTGCAACTAAAATCCCAACTGTAATACACACACACACACACATACACACTAGTGCTGTGAGCACTCAAACATCCTTGACTCAAGAAAAAGAAAAATAAATCATGCCAACATTCTTTGAAACGAGGCTATTTTAAGATTGTTAAAAGCAAACTAACCTTTCCCATCCCCTGAGAAATTTTCATCACATGAGTGCCTGTGATTAATCAGCAGGCTGATGCACAGTCTCTCCTTTTAAGCTCAGGGAGAACCTGGAAAGTTCAAGCTGCTTCTATCTCTGTGCTAACAAGAATCAAAGGGAAAGATGGGGATACAAATGACTTCATTTATCTATAGATTTCATGGGTTGTTGCTAGCAACAGAAAGGAAGAACCCAAGCCCTCAAATCCTCAGTTCAATTACCTCCACATCAGACAAACCTGACTGAAATCTGGGATTTCTTCTTCAACCAGCTTTAAAAGGCCATGACCTATGTAAAGAGGCTAGAGAAGTTGGTCAAGTTGATTAAAAAGGAGAGAGAAGGGTATGAAAGTACAAGAACAGCCTTGAAAGATGGAAAAGACTTTTACAAAGAGGCAAATTTTGCCTGAAGTGACAGCCTATTTTACTAGCTTAAGTAACACAGGCAGAAATAACACAGTCTTTTAGAATCTATGGCCTTTCAGTTTTCTATTTCTCCTCATACACTGAAGATAACAGAGATGCTCCAAATAGCAATGTCAGTTGGGTGGTAGAAGCTCTACTATGACTGAAGTCCACAAGTAATGGAAGTTCTCTTTCTAGGATTGGGTTAGATTGTTAGGGATCAGTAATGACCTGTGTTCAACATGTCATAACTCATTCCCGCCCTACAACTCAAGTAAAGATCCCTTCCCATCCTAAGTTTCTACAATACACAACTTTGTGCCATTCTCCAAAGCTGCTCTCTGAAAAGTAAGACTCATAAAACCTCACCTTGCACCTGCCTGCCCTTATTTCATCGTGCCTGTGTGTTTTGTGGTTTAACACCTAACCTGAGTCAGTGCACATTTAAATACATACGTGTTATGGCAGTACTGAGTAGAGAAACTGCAAAAAGCCAAGTGAGATACTTGGTAGAGATTATGGGCAGGCACTCCTCCCACTTAGCACCCATTACTGAACATGTACATGCTCTAACAGCAGCCAGAAAGCTCCATACACATGTTTTTAACTGAGCTGACAATAAAAGACTATTATTTGCCATACCAGTACTTTGAAAAAGTGATTTACCCTATAGAAGTAGTAGTCATTAGTGTAGAAGTATTGTGAATACCTTAGGAGTGATACTTCTCCAGATACCTCATGCTCCTTTATGAGGAGTGTCTCAAAAAGCAACAACAAAAAGCTTGCAACTGCAAGCTCCTAACTCTACTAAGTAGCTGTGAAATTATCTGTCCTGGATGTGTATTAGAAGCCCAAACAAATATATAAAAAAAATTACTTTGTACAGGATTTTTTTATTTCTAGACACTTTTGCACAACAGTGGAGGTAAAGATGACTGGGAGGAAAAGGAAAGGGATGTGCTGGTTGGTGAGTAGACACAGGTTAACCTATTGGAGCTTTAGGTGCCCTCATCTCTGTGGGCACCTAATTAAAATTTAAAAAATTACTTTGTACAGGATTTTTTTATTTCTAGACACTTTTGCACAACAGTGGAGGTAAAGATGACTGGGAGGAAAAGGAAAGGGATGTGCTGGTTGGTGAGTAGACACAGGTTAACCTATTGCAGCTTTGGGTGCCCTCATCTCTGTGGTGAGGATAGATGTCTACATCATAAGGGCTGCAGCCTCAGTCAGCCTACAGCTGTCAGGAAGTCTTTGCACTAAAATCACAACCCAGGTCCTCTAGTAGAAGTGGTGTGGACTGATAGGCAGACACACACATCTCTCTTTACCCTTTTTTACCAAAAGCAGAGCCACTGCTTCAGTCTGAGCAAACTGCCCAGGAGTGAGCAGCTTGTGATGGGCAGACACATCCCTTCCACTCTCCTGCTGGCTCTTCACTTAAGAGGAGAGTAAAATCAACACAAAAGAGTGTGTAATTATAGAGGTCCAACTCAGAGCTCTGTACCAAAGAGCTCTACTTCATCATCCCTATAAAAGCAGCAGCTTCTGACAGAAAAGCAAGCCCCAGATTGGGGGAAAAAAAAAGTAGAGTCAAATCTTGACTATATCCATTAGATACAGTGTCTGAATAAATCCGTTTCACTATATCAGTTTAATGAAACAAAATATCAAATTAAGTCGAGGCAACTCAACTTGTCCAGCTCTACTCAGTGAGAACTAACACAGGATACTTACAAAAAAAAAATAAGAGGGGTAAGAGACTGTTAAACAAAACTGACAAATCACCCAATTTTTAAGAGCTCACAAGTTTCTCAACCAAATAAACTTTCAACAATAGGTTTCTTCCTCTCTCCAACTCCTCTTTCTTTCCTGTTCTCCAGGGAATGAAATTACCTTGAAGTTGCACAGTAAAAGGAAAAAAAAAATGTACAAACACATAGTGTGTTGCCAGCCACCTTTTCTGCTGTTGGAAATGCAGGACAAATATGAAGAGTCAGTGCCTGATAATCATAGGGAAAAGAGCTAGCCCTTGTCAGAATTGCTAGATTTAAATGCAGATATAGAAATGTCAGCCTAGAGACAGAATAAAAAGTTTTGTCTGCTCCCCGTTCTTGTCTCTTCGGCCCCAAATTTCTCTTGCATCAAGAAGTTCCCATGATTTTTACTGAAATTGAGACCTTCAGGAGATCAGACAGCCTCTTCCTTGAATAGGGAATGCAAGAAATTACAGTGAAACTTCACTTTAAAGATGTAAAAAAATCCCTACTCTGAGGAAGAATAGACCAAAATTTATTTTACATTTTCTGTGCATTACCCATGTGAATTTAAATATAGTAAGGCATTATTTCTGGTTACACACAAGTCAAATGTTTTTCCAACAGACTTCTTGAGGAACATTACTCAGATGCAGAAGCAGTCAACTCATGTCACTAAAATGCTGCAACTGGCTGGTAAAGTGAGCCTAGGAGATTGCTGGGTACGCCTAGAAGGCAAATGGGCTATCAAGTTTTAAAATCCTCTACTGAGCATTGCCAGTTCAAATGGTTTGTGTTGCTTTTGCTCTATAAAAGTCTGAAAAATGTGTCTACCAACAGAGATTTTTCCTTTAAAAAAAAAAATCAGACTGGTGCTGAGAGAGAGCAGTTTTGAATTTCCTAGAAACAAGGCTCACAATTTAAAAGCCAAATTGCAATCACTGGGGTAATGAAGGTGTTTTCTAACAATGTATCCTCCTGTTCCCCTTCCACTTCATAGTCAGCTGGATCATTGCACCTTCCCTTTCATCCACCCTTTTTTATTTTCCATGTCTCCTGATGCCCTGGAGAGATGAGAGAAGAGCTACAGCTAGTTGAGCAAAACATATGTGCTGCCTCAGGTTGGTAGCCCTCAGTTGTCTGGGATCTGTAGGCACTGAGTTTGACAGTCCCTCCAGGAGGGTTACAACTGTCTCCTCTATGTACCTGCCTCTTCTGAAAAAAAGCAAGTCATGAAGATCATTCACAATCATCTTCAAATGTACTCTGAGGGATCAAAAAGCTCCATGTCTGAGGGACAGGTGAATGAGCTGTTTAAGGCTTATGCCTTATGCTTACAGAAAATCCAGAATATAAAAATATCCACACTTTTAACATTTATTTCTTTACTATATTAAACCCCCTCACATTTCAAGTGTTTTTTAAATTTTGCTGCATATAATCAACTGTACTGTGTGGTCTCTGACATTACAGGGAGAGGGACAGGAGACTGCAGGTACAACTTCAAGAACCCATACAAGTAACACAAATCTTTAAGGAGTCATTAAGTAGAATCATAGAATAGTTCTGGTTGGAAGGGACCTTAAAGATCATTGAGTTCCAACCCTCCTGCCATAGGCCTGAAGCATTTATTCTCCTTCATATTATCAGGCTATGTTTGACAAATACTCTTCATAAAGAATTCTAAATTTACATCAGGAAAAAAAAAATGAAATGGTATTAAAAACCTTAAGCAAAGAAATCCAACTCACAGCTGCCAACAAGGATCTTAAAAGTTAATTTGGGGAATTCTGACAACTCATCATAAATAAGCTCTCACAGGAATACTAAAATTAGGTTAGCGGTTTCTTGTTGAACATCAGGGAGACAGGAATAATAATAACAATAAAAAATATGCTTAAAAATAAAATAAAATATCAAGAACTACTGCCAAGAAGGCTTAAGGTTTATGCCATTTTATCAGGACTTGGCCACTGCTATTGAATAAAGATCATCACCCAGTTCTGTCTCTTCCCTTGAGTCAAAAGGGGTTAGATGCTGACTTTTCAATGTTCTCCCATCCTCCACAAAATCAGTCCCAAAACCAAAGAAAGACCTGAAAAAAACAGTTCTCTATATATACAGTCTACACATACAGTACCTCCAGTCCAAGCATCTGGCACACATTCACATTTAAGTGCAAAGGCCATTTTCAAAGTGAGATTTGGAGACTGACACTCTCCCTGCTCCCTGTTTAAAAAGAAACACCACCACCCAAACAAAAAACCTTGTATCTCTTTCTTATACATTGTAGCCCTTGCCTTGCATCTTTAGCAAAAGTTATAATTGGGTTTAGGTTGCTAAAAAGTAATTCTTGACAAGATTGACACTTGGAAATTCCTACAAAAAAGAACCAGAGGGAGTAAGGAGAACTTAAAACGGTGACAGGCTTAGGGTCAAAAACGAAGGAGCTGCTTTTCAAGCCTTAAGCCACTGCAAGCTTGTCCATTGAGTTAATCACAGTGTGATGGAAAAAAAGATCTGACTCACATCTATAGAGTGAAAGAACCTTTTCTGATGTTTGGTTCATACACATATTGCACACAGAAGCAGGTCTGCTTGAACAGACCAAGCTCAGCTACCCTAGAAGGCATCCACATCTTCAGGAGGGTTTCATATTTACCTGGGTTGTGGGGGAAGTTGCTGAGCTTGTCTGCTTGGGCAGCACTGGTAATGCTTTGACTGGCATAAAACAGAGGACAGAAAGTGGTTTTATACTACTTATTCCTCCTAAACAGCACACTGAGATGGCCTCAAGCACCTCCTGCTGAGAAATGCCCCAGGTTTTACCACTCCTTTTATAGAGGCCTTTGCTTCTTTAATTTTTCTTTTTTTTTTTTTTTCTCCAAAGAGATTAAAAATGATACACAAAGGAAGCACTGTATTGCTTGGGAACATCTGCCAACATTAACAGAAGAAGAAAACTGAGAACATTTTTTTTAGGATCAGACTCTATTATATCCATTTATGTAGCACCAATTTTAAAGCAGTGTATTTTACCAACTAGTCTTCCAGACAGGGCAAGCAAAATATCTACACTAAAAATACCTGACTCATACCAGTGGAAGCGATCTCCTACATAATTTGAATATCTTAGACTTAATTAGAAGGTGTTAACAAGCACAAACACATTTGTTCCATAAGAAAAAGGCAGCAGGCAATTCTTCAGCAGCACCTCTAACCAGCCTGGGCTTGGACCTCAGTGCCACAATGTAAAATCTCCAGCCCTGAACTTCAGCACCTCACTCCTCTCCTCTAAACTCCCTGCAACATTTTAGCAATTGGGTTTGGTAACATTTGTTTCCAGTCCTGTCAGCATCCAAATTTTACTCAAATGAGCAGTCAGGGACAGGATGCATCAGATTTAAAGTGCAGGCATCACCTGGAACAGATGTTGATCCCCTGCACTTGGTGCTATTGTCTCACCACACAGATTTTCTACCAAAATAATATACTTTACCCTTTGGGTTAGGATACCTTCTGTGACTTCTCTAGTTTGCTAACAATAACCTGAGTTATCTTGCATAACCTGTTTAAACAAATATTAAGTATGAGCTCATATACATCCCCCTCATCTTCCCACTGAAACTGTTTTGCCCAAGCTGCCATCAAATACCAGAAAGCTGGTGAGCTTTTCATATTAATTAAGCCAAAACCAGAATAAAAATTCAAATTGCTTTAAACTCTCTCTCCCCAGTGAGAGCTTATATATGGCATCACATAACCCTAGTTTCTGTTTAAAATAAACTCAAATAAATGTGGCTTTTCTGTTCTGGAAGGAACATGCAACTTCCCAGGAAGGTGAACCTCACCTGGGTGGCCATGGCAAAAGCAACTCTCCAGCTCTGCCAATGGTGCCTGGGGGAGGTTTGTGATCCTTAGCAGACCCCCCAAGGGTCTGTCTTGGGACCGGTGCTCTTTAACATCTTTATTAATGACATCGATGAGGGAATTGAGTGCACCCTCAGCAAGTTTGCTGACGACACCAAGCTGAGTGGTGCAGTTGATATGGTGGAAGGAAGGGATGCCATTCAGAGGGACCTCGACAGGCTGGGAAGCTGGGCTCAGGTGAACCTAATGAGGTTCAACACAGCGAAGTGCAAGGTTATGCACTTGGGCCGGAAGAACCCCAGGCACCTGTACAGGCTGGGAGGAGTGGTCCTTGAGAGCAGCTCGGCAGAGAAGGACCTGGGGGTCCTGATGGACGAGAGACTTAATATGAGCCAGCAGTGTGCTCTCGCAGCTCGGAAAGCAAATGGGATCCTGGGCTCCATCAGGCGAGGGGTGGTCAGCAGGGATAGGGAGGTGATCGTCCCACTCTACTCGGCTCTTGTGAGGCCCCATCTGGAGTACTGTGTCCAGGTGTGGAGCCCTCAGTACAAAAAAGACATAGAGATTTT
>VZTY01017880.1:403025-414584 GCA_013400935.1 Turnix velox | reverse complement strand
GGCCAGGTTGGACGGGGCCCTGGGCAACCTGATCTAGTAAATGTGTTTGTTTGGTGGCCCTGCTAGGCAGCGGGGTTGGAACTACATGATCCTTGAGGTCCCTTCCAACCTGGGTCATTCTGTGATTGTGTGATCTGTGATTCTGTGAATTAACCAAGCATGAAGACAAAATTCCATAAACAGAGTTATGGGAACAAAGAGAGGGAAAGAGAGACCTTAAAAGAGGCTCTCTGGTGGTCACATCCAGTGCCACAGATCAAGAACAAATATCCATAGAAAATATCGTAGAAGTGAAACACTCTGGGCAACAGTCAGACTAGTTAGTGACACTTTGAAGAAAGTCCTCGATGGGGACAAATACTGAAGAAAAAAAAACATGAAAAGTTTCAGAGCTCCCCTCCCTTGTCCACCTTTGTCTAACCCAAACTCCTCCACCAATACCTCCTTTTACATCCACTGGGTTTTTATGGCTTCTTTCATCTTTGGTTGAACCATGATACCAAGGAGGTCCTCAAGGCACATCAACTGCTCAGTCCAACCACCTCCCAGCTGGTCATGCAGCAGTTACTATCCACTCAATATTCCAGGCACCTACCTTGTCACAGATCTTTGGGACTCAGAATTTCTAATCTAAATACTAATATCTCAAACATTAAAGCTGGTAAACTCGTATAGAAGACTTATGCCTTCAGCTGCTCTTCCCCACTGGAGTATGAGGACATCTGAGGTAGATGTGAGCCACACACTCCTTGAAGCAGCAGCAACTACAGGACAAATCCCACATGCAGAGGTTTGGTGGTGGTTGGGTGTTACTCTTGTTCTGGGTTTTTCCAGGGAAATATTAACTCAAGTAACTAACCCATGAATCATAAAGCTTTAATTTTGTTTGTGTTTGGAAAATATAAACAAGAAAACCCAGCACAAAGATGAACTCTCTATGAAAAAAAGCTCAGATTCTAGCTAGTCCATGTGTATTCTAGTCACCTATAAAAGTGCAGCTCATGATGATATAGTCTCAAAAATGTAGTGGAGAAGAAACAGCTTTTGGATTTAAGTTCTTAAACATGTTGGCCCAGAAACACAATCATATCCTGGGTTGCACCAGAAGAGCTGTGGCCAGCACAGTGAGAGAGGTGATTCTGCCCCTTTACTCTGCTCTGGTGGGACTCCTACCTAGAGTAATATGTCCAGTTCTCATGACTTGAGAACAAAGAGGGACATGGACCTGTTGGAGAGGGTCTAGAGGTGGGCCACAAGGATGATCAGAGGCTGCAGCATCTCTCCTGCAAGGGCAGGCTGAATTGGGGCTGATCAGCCTGGAGAAGGTTCTGGGGAGATCTCAAAGTACCTGTACCTGAAGGTGACCTACAGGAAAGGTGGGGAGGGACTGTTTGCCAGAGTATACAGTGACAGGACAGGGGGCAATGGTTTTAAACTAGAGCAGGGCAGGTTTGGATTAGATGTAAGGAAGAGGTTCTTCACCATGAGTGTGGTGAGGCACCGGAACATGCTGTCCAGGGTGGTGGTGAGCCCCCATCCCTGGAGACATTCAAGGCCAGCCTTGATGAGGCTCTAAGCAACCCGATCTAGTGCAAGGACTAGATGACCTTCGAAGGTCTCTTCCAACTCTGTGGTTCTATGTTTATTGTCCCACAGGTCCCCTGGGGCTCATCTGGGTGGTATTCCTGTTACTTCAATCTTTGTATCTCCTACAAAATATTCATTTTAAAGTGGGCAGCTTCACAAATAGCAAAGCACCACCAGGAAAACAGAATACACACAGTGCATCACTTTGCTTGTGCTATTCATTATGTGTTTTCTTCACTGTATTGCCAAAACAATCACCGCGATACAATCTTATTGCTTCAGGTTATATGGCTATCTATACGCAGAATGAATGTCTGGAGCAAAAACAAACTGCAGGGAAATTGAAACCTTTGCAGTCTTGGCTGTGCAATCACTGGCTTGGTCATCTACTTCATGTAATTGAAGCACAGGGCCTTCCCTGCTTCAGCTTTTTTGACCTGACAGAAGAGCCTACAAGCACCCCCCTGCAAAGGAGATTTTCCACCACTCCAACTTGAAGGAAGCAAAGACAAGTGACAACAGCCAAAGATCTGGCACCAAATAAGCTATTTAATTGGCAGACAGGTGGAGGGAAGTAATTATTCCTCTCTCTGAAGCATTTGTAAGACCACATCTGGAGTATTAGGTCTGGTTTTGGGAGTCCTGGGAAAAGAAAGATTGACATACTGGACTGAGTCCAGTGGATGGCCACCAAGATGCTGCAGCACTTGACACATGAAGGTGAGATCGAGAGAGAGCTGGGTTTCTTCTGTTTATCCTGGGAGATACTTAAAACCTGACTGGATGAGGTCCCAGCTTTGAAGTTAGCCCTGTTCTGTACAGGGAGACAATATCTGGAGATCCCTTCAAGCCTAGATTCTTCTGTGTTTAAATTTCAAAAGGAAGAACAGCTCATATCTAAAAAGCTAGAACTATTAAAAAGTGGGGTAATAGTAGAACTATTAAGAAGTACTTTGAGAAGAGAAGCCTTTAGCTCTAGAGAGAGTTCAGACACAGAAAATAAATTGTTCAATATGATCAGGGGAAATAAAATAAAAAGGAGCACACCAAAACATTCCTTTTCCAAATCATAGGAAATCATTCCTTGAAACAAAACTAGGTTACCCTCTGCCAGGTTTAAAGCAGGAATAAAAGTGTTCAAAGCTAAATGCTTGTCACAATATACACAGGTTTAGCAAGTTCCCATACCAACAATCATATGTGGTTTGACTGCCATTTTAAAGATATTTTCTGAGAAACTGTTTCTCAATTAATTTATTGCCAATTATGGAATAAATGTTTATTATTGTAGCTTGAGATGACTTACACTATTGAATAACACAGATCTTTTTTCCCTTTTAGGGTTGCTCATATCTGAATTTTTTAAAGACTTGTGGTATTTTGCTTTTGGAAGAGAGTGCTAAGAATGGTCCAGTGGCACTAAAAAAATCCACATAAAAATATTAACACTTTAAAATTAAATTTGAGACAGCAAGTACTCTAAACCAGTTTATTTAGAAAAGATTTCACTCTCCTGCTCTCACAGTGATGGAAATTGCAATGATTGCATCTTTCTTTAAAAAATGATTGGGAATAAACACTGCATACAATCGCAGCACCATGTCATTTTAAAGCTTGTGGGTAGCTGTTAAAGATGGAGCCCCTGAGGAACATAATCACTTCTCTTCAGAGGAGCAGATAATGTTAAAAAAAAAAAAGAAAGAGGATTTATTTTACATTTAGTAGCAATTTTTAAAAAAGCTAGTTTGAGTAGTCTCTGGTGCTGTGAAAATGAACGTTCATCTAGTTAATCCACTCTTTCAGGTCATTGCTTTCATGTCTCTTCTTTTTTGTGTCAAAAAGTGAAGTACAGCCTCCACAACACCACATGGTGCTGCACAGATACACTCACAATAACCATGAACACATCATGGTGGTCCTGGAAGCCATGGTGGTCCTGTGCAGACACATTGGTATGATGCTCTGCCTGGGATGCTGGGACTGCTCTGACTCTCACACCTAAGCTCTTCTGTCCACCTCAGCATAGAACCAAGCAGATGTATCCCAAGTCTGAGTCTGGATCTACCTAAGGAAGTAAAGCCAAAAGCAATGCTTGTTTGCTCCAGTATCTACATCCAGGTCCAGATTATTTTCAGCACAGCCCTGCTGTGCCATGATAGCTCTAAATGGATGCTCTAAAGGAACTATCTTTAGTGAGACATGAACTTGCATAGCAAATTGCAGAGAAGTTGACCATAATCCAAACTCATTTAACACCTACAGCTCTACATTGAGCTTCATAAAGCAGAACTCTTTTACATAGGGAGGAAACAAAAAAACCCCAAACCCAGACAACAACACCTTGTGTTAGAATTAAGCCTTGCTGAAAATGTAGCAAGAGAAGAGACAAGGTCACCTCACCCTTGAAGAAGTGACTGAAACACACTGCTGCCAGAGAAAGCTCACGATTTAAAGAAAAAAAACCCTATAAAAGCAAAAAGTTTAACCTTTTACAAGACTGGCAGCAAATGGCTCTGAATGGCAAGTCATCAGCCAATCCTCTCTCCCTTCTGCCTGCCATGACTGAGGAGGAAGAAGAAGAGAGGGACAGTCTTCCCTGTGCACTTTGTCCATAGCCTTATTTAGTCCTTTTTGGCAGTCCCATTTGAACATTAGGACAAGGAGTCCTGTAGTTTTTAAGCAAGTCAGTAACACTGCCCTAAACAGGAAAGACAGTCAACAGTCCTCTTCTGCTTCCCCCAGTGTACACAAGGAAATTTCTGGCCCTCAGATGCAAGAGATGCTTTTTCCACAAGGTCACATCATTTAGTGGCTGTCTTCTCAGACAAACTTTTGGGCTCATTGCTCTTCCTACAAAAAGGAAACTTATAGAGAGGTGATCAAAAGAAATCAAACCAAACACTATGCATGATTTTTTTGAGAGTGTGCTGTCTATTACACTGAGAGTTAAATCTGGCTCCTCAGCTTGCTACCTTCTGTACACTGACCTTATATGAATTACAGGCCACCGAGCTTGCAATGTTCTTCAGCAGTGGTTATAGCTAATAAAATGAGTTACATTAAACATGTGTTTGACATTTATTTTTCTTTTAAAGGTGCTTTGTCTCAATTTTTCTGAATAAAATGGAAAAGAGATTAAAAACTAAAAATAAAATAAAGATCCAGTTGCTGTTCTCCCTCAAGTGTCCAAAGTATGAAGTCTTAATGAATACAAGGTTGCTGACCAATTCAAAGACACACAGAGAACTTAATATCTGGAACAAATGGCTAGCATATTTGGCTAAAGGCTTTAAATGAAAGTTATTAATGATATGAGATACTGTACTATTCAAAGGATTAGTATGAAATAGTTTTATTCCTTCCTGAGCAAGAAAACCAGAAAAACATGATTCATGATTTTCAAATTGATGATCAATGAATTTGGGACATATAATGTCTTGTGCCAAAATCAACAATTCACACAGAATCACAGAATATCAGGGATTGGAAGGGACCTCAAGAGATCATCTAGTCCAATGCCCCTGCCAGAGCAGGAACACCTAGACCAGGTCACACAGGAAGGCATCCAGGTGGGTTTTGAATGTCCCCATAGAGGGAGATCCCACAACCTCTCTGAGCAGCCTGTTTCAGTGTTCCAGCACCCTCACCTTCAATATAAATTTTCATCTTTCTGTGGAGCCAGCTGTGTTCCAGCTTGTGCCCATTGGCCCTTGTCTTATCATTGGAGATCACTGAGAAGAGGCCTGGCTCCATCCTCCTGACACTCACCCTTTACATATTTATAAACATGAACGATGCCCAGAGTGATAACAACCAGAAACACCACAATATATTGGTCATTTCATATCCAAATTCCAGAAGGAAGTTTAGGAGTTTTCATTTACTTCTAAGGAAGGCAGACAAGCAACAGAACTAGCCTTTTTGTTCATCTTCAGAGAAAAATCTTACTGAATGTGGGCTCCCCCACTGAAATCATATTATTCACATCTGCCCATTTTCAAACATTATTAGCATACAGTGACAGCATGCAAGAGACCTGTCCACAGAGATGTCTAAAACATGCACAAGGTCATCAACCTCACTATAAAAAAGTGCCACCTTCGACCTCATAAACACTAAGGATTTATATATAGTTTAAGACAAGAAACAGTCTCATTGCCTAGACAGACAATAGAGGTTTTCATTATAAGTTTTAGAGATTTTTTTTCCCCCTCAAAAAATATATAATTTCTTTTTAGTGACAGGCTGCCTACAAAGAAAAACTCAATCCCAAGAACAAATAAATATTATTTCTTCTAACACTCTGAGAGCTGCTTTCTCTTACACCTGCTCTGCTTTCCCTGGGATAAAAGCACCTGGCTGTAGGATGCAATCATCACCATCTTTCAGACAGGGTAATCCACCAGCTGGTCTCATGCTAACTCCTAAGAAACAACCATGATTAAGTTGTCCCAGAAGAAGGAAAAGCATTTTTCTGGGGAAACAATACAAATCCAGGAGCTACAAGGAAACATACATGATTCTGTTACATTTTTTGGACAGTTACCACAGCCCTCAGAGTCACTGAATGATGCAGAGATCGCTACAGCTTTCATTAACATAGCAGTTAAGTTTGTACAGGCTGAAAAAGAGAGAAAAATGTCCATGAGTGCTTTACTGTGCACCAGAGCCTGTATGAGGTTGCTCACAAATGCTGCTGCTAATCTCAGCTCAAGCTAGGTGACCACTTCTTTCATCTCCCACCCCAATGCTACAACACAGCATGCTGTCATGCCTTCTGGCTTGGAAAACTTCTGAACTAACCAGCAACAAGTCTTCCCAATTATTTTGAGCAAGAGGTTTGCTTTCAATTATATTCCCCAAGGATATTCTGCAGTTTAAATGTCAGGAAAAAAAAGGGAAAAAACCAAGATGCATGCTAAAAAAAAAAAGAAAAAATTAACAGTTATCTGTTCGGTAATAGCAGGAACTGCATGATATTTCAATGTCATGCCAGGAAAACCTTCAGAGCTGCTTCTTTTGTAACTGGTACAGCTGCAAGTCAAAGATCAACATTACGCAGAGTGATCTTTCACACACAGGTTGTTAGAAAACAAGGGAGGTTGGAAGGTCTTCATTAATACAATAAAAAGCCTTCAAATTAATGTTAAAGTTTATTTGTTTAAAAAAAATCCACGCAAATGGAACAATAGATATTGTAAAGAAAAAGTGCTTTTCAGCACCCCTCCTTTCTGGTTGTAGCCACAGGGTACCTAAAGTGTGATGGGACAATGCATTTCCCTGGGCTACAAAAGGCACCCAGTCATTGCTGTCTCCTAAAACGGCCACCAAATAAAATAAATAAGCATAGAAGGGTGATCTTCTCTATTCCTATCACAACCTATCTCATACCACACCTGCCTTGTATAGTTCATCACATCAAACTATATCTCACTGTGAAGAACATAAAATAAATTGCTTTAAGAATCTGGGTTTCTGCCTTAATCAAGTAGGACTTATTACTCCCAGATACTCAAGAAAATGATAGTGTGGAACAAGCAACTTTCGGAAGTGCACGACTTTAGAGAATCCCCCATTAAAAAAAATATTTCACTAAGGTAATCTAATTCAAATCAGTTGATATTGCAAGGATAGATTTGTGATCACTTTTCTAGATGAAAGTTGCTCATACTAGTATGAAGTTGTGCTTCATACTATGCAAGGAGTAGAGGTGGTCAGGAAAAAATGCAGTGGTCATTTTCTGCATGCAATTTAGTTCTATCCATATCTAAAAGCTCTGCAAGACTGCTGCTGATTTCATACTTCAGTAAAAAGTCAAGATGTCAAAGGTTCTATATTGTTCCAAACAGGAAACAATATTTTGAGTTGAAATCCTTGCTTTCTTAGTAAGTTACCATTCAAAGCAGTCAAAAGCAAGACAATGTGACATACTTTTACTGACTTGAAGTAATTTTTTCACTTCTCTGGGTAAAAACACTGATATTGTCCTGTTTTGTTCTCACTCCAAATAAAGCAGAGTTCTGAAAATCCTTTACAAAATGCCACTGTTTTCCTGTGGCTGGTGGTAAGGAGTAGAACAAGGCACTTCTCCTTGGCTGAAAATTCCTATAAGCTCAAGCCTGTTTCTAGTTTCAGGGCTCAAGGACAGCTCCTCCAGACAGATTTAACTTAACCACTCAAAGCTGCTTACCTGCTTGAAACTAAACCCACATTTGAACATATTAAGAAGGGAGACCACTCAACAACTCGGCCCTAATGAGTGCCTACATGGTCCTTAAGGAGTACTGTACACTTCTTGGATGTACCACCAAAATAACTTAATTATTTCATCTTTCATCTGGATCTGTGATTTCTCAGCACAAAAGCAAGTCAGGCACTATGGGCAGAACCTTTGAAAGGATGCAAATCCCAAAAATCAATTCTGCATATCCTGAAAACAGTTCTTCTACACCTGTGTGCTTGTCACCTATTGAAAGGGAAAACATAATGGATTTTTGGTACTGTTTGTTGCTTTTGGATTATACTATCTTACCAAGTGCAGCTTGGGGTTTTTAAACTTTAAGAGTCAGCCACACTGGTGCCAAGTGAGACACTGAGCAGGCAGGCAGACAAATCACTCTTTCTGAGGTGAGTTTCACCTCTTTCAGTTGGTACTGGGTGGCCCAGGGAGCATCTTGACTTGTGCACTCCCTGCTTGGAATGCAGCTCCTATATGTGTGATGTATTCAGCATGGTGCAGCTACATCCCTCACTCAGGGGCATGAGATACACTTGGACCACAACTGTCCTGGTAGCAAGGCCTCAGGATGCTCCACAATAAAACACACTAATGCTTTTGTGAGCTGTCTTGCACGACACAGATCTGTTGGTCTTTTGTCACCAAAGGAGTCCTTAATTGCTAGTTTTCAATGATACTGGTTGGGTGAATTAGATTTGTTGATCCAAGTCCTGCTTTGGAGTAACAGGGAAAAAAATACCACTTGTGAAGATACCTCTGTGGGAGCTGCAGGGGTGGGAAAGGGACAGGAGTTTTGTTTTTATCCCCTCTAGAAGGAAGGTCACTTTGACAACACACCCTGCCAGCAGCAGACCTGCCCATAAAGCAAATTACAAAGCACTGCTCATGACACAAACATACACCATTATTATACATTCAAAGCAGTGCCCACACTGAATTAAGCAGAACTTTACAGAACAAGTTTGAATCAAATATTAATGTGCACCCCAGAGTGAAGGAGGAAGGGAAAACACACGCATGAAACTCTTCCTCTCCCTGAAGTAAAAACACTCCAATGCAGCACAACAGCAAAGTTAAATAGAAGTATTCAAGCCGAAGGTAGCCAACAGCTTTCAGCCTTCTTTAACACATGGTGTTGAAGATGTGTTATAGAATAGTTCGGGTTTAAGGGACCTTAAAGATCATCGAGTTCCAACCCCCCTGCCATAGGCAGGGACACCTCCCACTAGATCAGGCTGCTCAGTGCCTTGTCCAGACTGGCCTTAAACACCTCCAAAGAGGGGGCATTCACAACCTCTCTGGGCAACCTGTTTCAGTGTCTCACCACCCTCACTGTAAAGAATTTCTTTCTTATGTCAAGCCTGAATCTACCCCCTTCCAATTTACATCCATTATTTCAGGTTCTGTTAAATCATTGCAAAGGCATTGGACTGTTTCCACTCATCCAGATACAATTTTATTCCACTGTAGACCCAGTTTAGACCATACAACATCCAGATTAGTATATTTGGTTTAATTCAACTAAGAGATAAGGCCAGTGCCCACAGAGTTCCTCTCTGTGTCAGACTCCACCCATGCATTTCAGACAACACTATTCAGGAATTTTGGATAAAGTTTTTGTGAAATCTAGTGCAGCATCTCATAAACATCTAGCAATGCTGAGTTAAATGAAATACAAATCTATCAACTTTTAAAGATACTTAAAAGGAAAATGACTCGTAAGCAATTTCTCTGTACCACTTTCATCCTGTCTGCCTTACATTGACAGTCATCCCCAAATACCAAAGTTGTTTATCCTTCTCTTAAGACATGTATTTATTCAACATCAAAACAATTTCCAGAGAAGCTTGTTCAAGGGTTTTACACTTAGCTGGCATTTCACACCACTACATCTTCCACCAGCAGGCAACACAGAATTTCTGAAAAAACATGCCTGAAGCATAAACCACAAAACACCACAGTCAGTGGCCTACCATTAAGACAACCTCATACTGGAAACTCTTATTTTTGCCAAAGATGAGCCATGCAGATGAGGCAGTAATTTGTTAGAGCTGGAGAAGAAGCAGGCGCCTTTTAAGAACCATCTGAGCATTTCAACAAACTAAGAGAAATCTGCAGCCTATTGTCAACTAAACACAAATTTTGAAGGCTTTCATTAGAGACTCTTTCTTTCTCTTTTTCATCAAAATCACAGCTCTGTGAGTTGAAAAAAGAAAAGGCTCAAGAAGGGAGCCCCTGTTTTTCCAAGAGATCCTTTTCTCTAAATTGCTCTTAATAATTGTGAAAAGGCACTAATCTACTGACACCCACCAAGTACTACCAGTTTTCTGAACATGAGTATCAAGGTTGTGGAAAACTGGGTGAAAGTGGTGATCTTTCCACTGTACTGATACTAAGCAAAGGTTCAGTTGTAAAAATGAACTTTTCTTTCCCTGCTAGCTTCCCACCAGGTCAAGTAGTGTCTGTAACTGAGAAGTCAGAGATGTTGCCTTCCCTTCCCACTCTGGTATTTTCCTTCTGGCCTCCTTTGTTCACTTAACAGAACTTTGTTTGAAGTGTGTTTTGACTCCTTCACTGCATGACAAACCCACACAGTCAGAAGACAGGCTTATAAAAATCACAGATCTCCAGCAGGGAGCTTGACGGTGGGTGTAATATTGGACACAGCTCCCCATTCATCATGCACATTCTCTGAATTTCAAGATGACAGTGTCCCTTTAACTTACTGTTCCTCCTCATGGGAGATCAGACGAGTCAACCCTAATGAAAGCACTTCCTCTCCTCTACCGGCACATAAACAGACACCTTCACCCAAAATTGTTTTAAGCTTCGGCCACAGTTAAAAAGATATCAAGGGGGAAAAAAAAAAGAACAAAAAAGGATGACTGTGTGGGGAGGAGATACTGGAAAGTGTTTCAGCTGCAGGGATGGTGGAAGGAAGGATGTGGGAGTTAAGGAGGTTGAACACAAGGAGGAAAATGACAAGGTCTTAAAGGCGTTCCCAGCCCCATGCACGCATTTCAAAAGTCCAGTCCGTTCCCACTTGTTATTTAGCATTTTTAAGAATTAGAGCGTATCAGATTGATTGATGAGCAACTGCAGAAGGCTGCTCTCCACTCAGCCTAAACCTTCTCCTCCAGCACCGGCTCAGCCCTGCCCTCCCTGTCACCGCTGAAGGGACCAAGACATCACGGTCTTGTCTTCATGAAATGACCCCATTCCTGGAGCTGTCCTATCGCTCCCGCACAGCCAAAACCCACGGGGAGCGGGAGTAAAGGGGAGTTCCCGAGGAAGCAGGGACCAAGCCGAGCGTCATTAAGGAGGTCGGGCAGCGACATGTCCACCGTGGCTCTGCAGACGCAGCAAAACGCTGGCACCCACGGTGTGGCCTTTGGTATCTCCGGCCAATATAAAATGTGGCTGGAAAGGACCTGGCACCAGATCAGCAGCCTCATGTGGGGAGGAATAGAGAGGCTCCAGGGGGGAAGGAGAAGAAACAAGCCTCTTTTCACATCCTAACCACCCTTGGGCATTTTGTGCCTCCCTTCTTTCTTCCCTGAAAGAGGCCTTTGTCACAGACGCGCACATCCTATACCATTTATTTCGGAGGGAGAGAAGGTCTTTTTATTATAACTCCCCAGCCCCCCTCCCTCCCCTGCTCTCGCTTCCCCTCCCCTTTTTCGCAGTTCGGCGGCAACAAACACAGCCCTGTGCCGCTGAGCCCCCTCTTAATT
>VZTY01017880.1:266102-392362 GCA_013400935.1 Turnix velox | reverse complement strand
CAAGCTGACACTGGTGGCTCATGGTGAGTTTTTCACCACTGACACCCCCAAATCCTTGTCTTCAGGGCTGCACTCAAGACGCTCTCCACCCAGCCTGTACTTGTGCTTGGGATTGCCCTGACCCAAGCGCAGGAAACCGGGATCAGGGATCGGCCCAGAGGTGTAGACATAGATAGTTACAAGCACCCCAGGCAAAAGTTAGAGCTGGTTCATTGCCTCCTGTTCACACTGCAGACACTTTCCACTGCTGCCTGACAGGGCTGACATAACTAATGCTCTGAAATTGCCTTGGCTGCTCATTTCTCCCTGTTTGTGCATCTATTGTGGTGTCTTTTTCAGGCTCCTGGGAAGCAGACAAGTGTCAGACATGGTGCTGATCACAGCAGGAGTCATTTCACCAGACCTGGTACTCTCAGTCTTGAGCTTTCAGAGAAGGGCCCTAACTTGGACAACTCTGTTCAAATGGAATAAGAGTTCTGAGCCACTATCATGTTACAGTGATAAAGCTTAATTGCAGTTTAAAGTTGCTGCAGCTATGGAAGACTGCTGCTAAAAACAAAACATATGTCAAACCACTCCTGAATGGAGAAACATTCCCCGCAGAAAGTGTAAGCAGCAGTTTGGTAAAAATACTGTCAAGCTGAATACACCTTTGGTATTTAGCTCTGGCAAACAGCAGTGGTGGTAAGAGCAAGAAATAGGACTAAGGGGAAATTCCCAGCACCTGCCGCTGTGAACAAGCTACAGCTTTCTGAGAACTTATGATAAATTGATAAAGGCAGACATAAAAATATCAAACCACAATGACTGAATACAACAGCACCAGAAGTGCAAGGCTGTTGATTGCCAGTGGGAGGGAAAATCTGATCCATGTTTCAGTACTGAGCACCTGGAAAGTGTACACCTGACTTTTTCAGGTACCTCACAAACACAGTGGTTTGCAGCTAAGCAAGCAGGTTGCCCATCTAGGAGTAATGGATGCAAGTTGGAAGAGGGTAGGTTTAGGCTGGATATAATAAAGAAGTTCTTCTCTGTGAGGGTGGTGAGACACTGGAACAGGTTGCCCAGAGAGTTTGTGGATGCCGCCTCTCTGGAGGTGTTTATGGCCAGGATGGATGAGGCATTGAGCAACCTGGTCTAGTGGGAGGTGTCCCTGCCCATGGCAGAGTGGTTGGATCTAGATGATCTTTAAGGTCCCTTTCAACCCAAACCATTCTATGATTCTATGATTGTATGGGTAGTAGGTTAAGAACTACAGTGTGAACAAGGAACACTCTCTCATTTTAGAGGACAAAATGAAATCTCACAGGGAAAATCAGCCAAGGGGGGGGCATTATACCAGGGCTGGGTGTGGGATCATTTCAAGGCAGCTCAGAAACTCAATGTGTAGTGTTTGTTGAATGCAGAGAGCTGTGGTGTAGTTCTTGGATATGCTGGTAGTGGCAATAGCAGTAGAGTGGGAGTAACTGCTGGTGGCTGGGGGACCTGTCTGGAATGGGTGGCCCAATCTGTTCCCTCCACCATTGCCAATGTCCCTTGGCCAGTACATATTAGCAAAGGGATTGGAGCTGAGCAGCTTCTTATCTTCTCTCTCTCTCTTTCTGTCTGTGCTTTTGTACAGAACAAGAGGAATGATGTTTTGGAAGGACTTGAAGGCCAGTCAAAATGCAGGTGAGAGAAATCATTGGAGCAGCCAGTGGGCTGCAGCAAGGGAAAGAAAGAGGGACACTGAAGTAAACAGCAGTCTTTCCATTAATTTCAGGGCAGGCTGGATCAAACCCATTTAAGCCCAAGGCTAGAAACAGGAAATGTCATGATGAATATTAGGAAACAAACTGTGGCAGGGAGTGCAATCAAGCAATTTGTGCACAGGGATGGAGCATAGTCTTGCCCTACTGTACCATTACAACGCTCTGCAATCCTTTAGAGCGAGTCGTTTCACTGTTGTCTCATTATTAAGGATTTTTCTTTGTTTTCCATCCATTATGCTCTGAAAGAAAATACAAAGAGAACCCTTTTCCTCCCTCCATCCTTGGGAATAACACGCCGTTTCAGGCAAAGAAACCTCTGACACTTCAAACAGCAGCAGCAGAGCTAACATTCTTTAATGAATTATTTGGCGACATAACATGACAGCGCCCAGGAGACTCATACTTTGAAAAAATATTTTTGTTATTTAAATTTAAAGAAAGGAAAATTTAAGTCTCAAGCCAGGAATCTCCCTTTTCTCTTTGGGGCCTGTAACTTTGTTCTTTGATGTGTGCACAATTTAGTTTGACATCCCTTGGTTTCGGAATATTTTAAGTGAAAGCTTATTTTTTGACAAAGCAATCTAATTTTCAGAGGATTGTGTTTCAACACCTCACAGATGCTTGGAGTCAAATGGACCAGATTCTCACGCCTAAAAAAGAGTGAAAAGCCAGGATAATTGCCTCCCTGAGGTGATTGCCATAGGAAACAAAGGAATCCTTAGGTTCAGCACAGTGAAAAAACCCAAGGGACTTCACCATGAACATATCTCAGATGCGAAGAAATAAGGTCAGTTAGGTTAAACTAGTATTTTGTATCACACTTTACTCACTTCAAGTCTTTTCCTGAATCCCCATGGGTGGTTTTCTCTGCAAAATGCACATTATCAAATACTGTCACTGAGAAAGCTAGAGGTGAGAGAACCCTCTACAAACAATATGCCCAGAAAATCAGCTATGCGTGGCTTTTCCCCCTTGTTTTGACCTTGGCTATTCTTTTGAGCTATTGCTGCACAGAACTGATATTGTGTCCAGTGTCTTTTTTAAATGTGGAGACTCAAACAGTATTAACTCACTAGGAAACTAAGGACACTGCCACTAACACTGTGTAGTATGCCACAGAGCTCCACCAGTTAGTATCACATGAGCTTTTCAAGAGCTAGAGAGCCATATCATCATGTTGGTTTTTTTTTTAATAAGTTTGCTGCTTCGGTGAAACTGTTTTGCTTGGGCAGCCTAGACAAAGTGTTTTTCTAGGGGCTTTCTATGCCTCATACCATGCATCAGCTATTTATATCATGACTATCAGCATCTGAAGGGCTCAGGCATGGCAATCCTCTGCTCTTTGAAGAAAATCTATCTCTAAAACCAACTAGAACTAACAAATATAAGATTTTCTTGGAAAAGAAAGGCTGCATTAAAACTAAAACTTGCCTATGACATCCATGTCCTTAACAGAATTAATTTCTCTTCTCCTTAATGAATTTGGATGACAGCAGCTGTAGAGAAACGTGTGCTGGCACAGCTTTGCTAGATGTACAAGGTTCTTTGTGGAGGTCTCCTATGCTGCTTGGGTGAAAATCTGAGGATAAGCAGGACATCTGTTTGACCCAGCTCTGTCTCACACCCTGGGCACTAAAGGAAAGCAGAAGTGCTCCTTCTCCAGTGTCCTTATAGAGCACATAAAAGACCTGTCATTCCTTTTACTGACTGGAGAGGATGATGAGCTTGTGGCCTGAGATTAAAGGATGTCTGCTGGAGATGCTGTGCCAGGACAGACCTAGAAAGACACTTTTTGAATAGTGCCCCACTCATATCCCAATTTGCAATTGGCCTGGATGTTGAAAAAACAGCCCTCTGAAAAACTCTTGCTTCTTGCTGCCTGGAGAGTTTCTTTCTGGGTGGGGAAGAAGCTCAGGAGGTACCTACTCTTCCCCCATCAGATCCAGTCACTTTTCCTGCGGTGGTCCTGACTCTGGCATGCTCAGCGAGCTTACAGAAACACACAGAGTATAAGGGGTTGGAAGGGTCCTCAAGAAATCATCTAGTCCAATCTCCCTGCCAGAGTAGGAACACCAAGACCAGATCACATAGGAACTTATCCAGGTGGGTTTTGAATGTCTCCAGAGAAGAAAAAATAGAGTAGTGGAAGCAGCTGAGAGGAGCTTGACCAGCTTACAACCTAGAACAGTAATATAAGGCTTAGGCACAAATTCATGGACTCCAGAATACCTAACAACTACTTCTTGGTTCCTTGCTTCTTTTTTCAGTTGTTGTTAGGTATTCTGGAGTCCCTCAATTTGTGCCTGAGAGGAGATACCTCTTCTCATTCACATAAAACAACCTACATTCAGTGTTAAAAACATATGAGTGAGCTGGACTGGCCACCTGAACTGTGAGCAGGCCATTGAAATTGCTTCATTGGACCAAAAAAAGCAGAAAAAAAAAAACAAAAGAAGAAGATCACTGCCTTTGACTGCAATGATATATATGGATTTAGCCCACTACACTTCAGTGTAAGTGAAGCTGCTGAGAATGTCTGTGCCCTCACTTGTGGCCAAGGAGAAACATACTCTGTGATGAGCCCTCACTCTGGTACAGTCCATGCTGGCAGAATGTCCCCAGGGGTCCCCTAGAAGATCCCAGGGTCCTCTGCCACAATGATATTCTCCTGTGAATCCAGTTCCCTGTTTGTGCTGTGATTTGGCTCAATATTTTATGCCTTATTCTGAAAAACTCTTTTCTCTTTTAATCTCTCTTTAATACATACATACAAACTTACTGTATGCTTATGCTTCTATAAGTATGACTAATTGTACTCATTCATAAATGCCTGTGATTTTTATTGTTTTGCAGCATGGGGTTTTCCTATGTGGTTTTGGAATACAGAAATCTAGTGATTTCCTTATTCTTCACGAAGGGTGTTTCCCTTGATCAAAAGTATTCATATCTCAATGGTAAGAGCATTCAAAGGCATTCAAGCCCCATAAATTATTCCACACAATACAAACACCCAGCATACTCTTCATTCATCTTCACCTACTGCTGTCATTTAGCTGGGAAGTCATTCTCTTTCCTTTATTTTTCCCTTTTTTTTCCCCTTCCCCCTCCCTCCTCTTCTTTTTTTGTTATGCAAATTTGGCATATTTAGGCAGTGGGTTAGATACGCTTAATGATTATGCATTGTGCTCTATGAAAAAAAGGAAAAGAAAAAACTAAGAACTTAAAACTATCCTTGTTGGGAAGTTCAAGCCTGCAGGGCTTTCCAGGTGAAAAAAAAAAAAATCAGTACTGCTAAGTTGCATGTGGTTTGTGAGAAACTTAAGTGATCCATAAAACCTGATGAAAAGATAGGATTCCCAATCTACAGTTATTTAAAGAAGTACAGATCATTCCAAATGATCAGATCTGAGTTCAGTACTTATACTGGTACCAAAATACAGGCAGATTTCTCCAAGAGTTTTGTTTGTTTATGAAAGGACTGTGCTTTTTTTGACAGATTTGAGCATTTTGGAAAGGGAAGCATCAATTCCTGTTACCAGTTCACTTCCCTTAGCTTGAAAATCTTGCAGAAGTAAGATTTTTCTTATTTATCTCCAGTGTGCCCATACCCTCTCAAAAGTTTTTTTCTCATCTTTTCACAAAACATCCTCAAACTAGCAAAACTAGTCTTGGAAATGCTGCATTGTTTTAAGTATTTTGACTTTGCCATGTGCATTTGGAAATGCACTATTGACTTAATGCGTGAAAACAGAGAGATATTCTCTTTTTATTAAGTGTCATTCTGCAGCAACTAAACTCTGAAATGCCTTTATTTAAGTTGTTTACCTCTCAATTATTGTGAGAGGCTTTCAAAAAAGGTAACATCTAAATGGCAGATTGATGAGAGCACTTCTGGGACTGATCAACAGGTCGCAGTGGGACTACACTGATATGCAGTTGCTATATTTAGTGGAGTTGCTCCCACTTTATGCTAGCACAGATGAGAATATTAACTGGAATAAAGGCCACAAAGCCCTTAGAAATGCATCATCTTACATCTTTGCCATTTTAAACCTCAATTTTCCTATCATCTGAATCC
Organism: Turnix velox; assembly: GCA_013400935.1. NCBI lineage: Eukaryota > Metazoa > Chordata > Aves > Charadriiformes > Turnicidae > Turnix > Turnix velox. The sequence goes on along the minus strand of VZTY01017880.1, from coordinate 386,533 downwards.
TGCTTTGAATCTTGACACTTCATTAAGACTCGTGTGCCAGTGAAGTCAGCATTTGGAAAATCCGTTAATGAGCTGCTATTTGGGAAGCCACCTTCAGTTGATGGATGTGGTATTGGATTTTATTGAAGTAGAAAGGAAGAAGATTTAGAAGGCTTATGTAAAAGAACTGGATGATTTAAGAAGTAAAGGAAATTAATGTGAATTTTGAAAGATGGTCCTCTTAGCCTTGCAAAACAGTTACTATTCTTGTTTCTTTCATGGGAAGGGGAATATCCTAACAACTTTCCCCTCCACTCAGATACTTTGAAATCCTTATGTATACCATGAGACATGATAAATTGGGAGTCTGTGACTTGAACTGTGGTCAAATTTCTAATATTTTAGCATAAACTTTCATGGCCAGCTTAATAAGCCTGGAGAAGGCTCAGGGGGGACCTCATAGTAGCTTATCAATACCTGAAGGGGGCCTTCAGAGAGGCTGGGATAGGACTTTTTAGTAGAGTCCAGGATGGCAGGATGCAGTAATGGATGTAAATTGGAAGAGGGTAGATTTAGGCTGGATATAATAAAGTTCTTCATTGTGAGGGTGGTGAGACCCTGGAACAAGATGCCCAGAGAAGATGTGGATGCCCCCTCAACTGGAAGTGTTTAAGGCCAGGCTGGACAAGGCACTGAGCAACCTGGTCTTGTAGGAGGTGTCCCTGCCCATGGCAGGGGAGTTGAAACTAGATGATCTTTAAGGTCCCTTCCAACCCAAACCATTCTATGATTCTATGATTCCATGATTCCATGATTCTAATTCTCTCTCTCTTTCTATATAGAATNCTTGGTGTCATCTGCAAACTTGCTGAGGGTGCACTCGATCCCACTGTCCATATCTCCTACAAAGATGTTAAATAGCACTGGTCCCAGTACTGATCCTTGAGGAACACCACTCCTCACTGGTTTCCACTTGGACAATGAGCCATTGACTGCAACTCTTTGAGTGCGATCGTTCAACCAGCTCCTTATGTGGTACTTAAACTTCAGTTCAGTTTCCTGGACCTGGTATTTTTGTGTGCACATTTTTTTCTGTTTGTTTGGTCAATTTTATTTAATTTTCTTTTTTTTTTTTTTTCTTTTCCCTTTAAGCTTTAAATGTCTTCAAAAAGGATTCTGAACTCTCTGTAGCACAACACTTTAGTCAGCCAGGTAATAGATGCCCTTCCTCTCAGGAGGATCACTGCTGTAACAGCTATGAAATATTTAATGTGGTATCTGAAATTACTCTTGCATCCACCCAAATTATCCCACTTTAGTGACCTCTCTGAAGTCAGTAGGCTTCTAAATGCTGCCTACAAAGCTGCCATTTAGATAAATTTAATGCAAAATGAAAGTAGGACAGATGACTCTCTGAAAACCAAAACATACCTCTAGCTATCCAAAACTTGACAATGTTCAAGGACTTTCTTCTTACTCTTCTTTTCTTGAGATAGTTTTGTTGACAGTTCTTTGACTCCTCTCTATGAGGGATGTTATCACTAAGTATTAAATAAATAGCTCTAGAAGGTGCCTTGAGGAATTAATTTGTCCACAGTCCTTGCCCAAAAGCAGGTCCAGCTATACTGGAATGATTCCCAACTTGCATCTGTCACATTTGATCTTAGAAACCAAGAGTGATGGATATTCCACAACTTCCCTAGGCAATCTTTTCCACTGTTTACTGTCCTTATCACTAGGAGAAGCTATCTCTAGAACCAACACTCAGTCTCTCTTGGTGCAATCAAAATGCATTACTCTTGTCCTATCTCCAAATAACATGTGAATGTTTTCTTTTTTAGCCTTTTTGGGTTTTTTGCCTTTTTGCATCTCTCTTGCCATTAAAGATTCTTAATGTTTTTCCTTAGGGTTGGAGGGTTTTTTTTGCTGTTTTCAATTTCACCTTTTCCTAGTATACCAGTTTTGTTACACCCTTATGCTTTTGTTTATGTATGATTTGAAGCATGGTCCCCAGAACTGATTGACACAGAATCACATAATCATAGAATAGTTAGGGTTAGGAGGGACCTTTAAAGGCCATCTAGCCCAACCCCTATGCAGTGAGCAGGGACATCTTGCACTAGATTAGGTTGCTCAGAGCCTCATCAAGCCTGGCCTTGAATGCTTCCAGGGATGGTGTCTCCACCACCTCTCTGGGCAACCTGTTCCAGTGCCTCACCACCCTCATTGTGAAATATTTCTTCCTTTTTAGTCTAAATATTTCATTTTTCAGTTTAGAGCCATCATGCCTTGTCCTTTACCAATAGACCCTACTAAAAAGTCTGTCTTCATCTTTCTTATTAACCCAGTTGAATCACCTTCCTTGGCCTGCTGGACATTCTTTTGAAGTAGATCAGGATACAGCTTGTGCTTTGGGCTGTGAGCACCTATTGGCTCTTGTCCAGCTGTTCATGCACCAGTACCCCCTAGTCCTTTTTGGCAAGGCTACTGTCAATTCCTTCATCTCTCAGCCCGTAGTGATTACAGGGGTTCTGCCAATGTAGGTGAACTCCTTGCTCTTGAATTTCATGAGGTTCACACAGACCCAGTTCTCAAAATTGTCCAGATCCTTCTGGGTGGCATCCCATTCCTCAGGCATGTCAACCACATCACTCAGCTTGGTGTTATCTGCAAACTTGCCAAATCTACACTTAATTCCATGTCATTGATGAAGACATTTAATAGTACTAGTCCCAATATGGACTCCTGAGGAACACCACTTGTCACTGATCTCCACTACTTGTCACTAATCTCCATGTGAACACTGGACTGTTGAGCACTACCCTCTGTATGTGACCATCCATCCAGTTGCTCATCCACTAAACTGTCCACACATCAGTTTCATATTTCTCCAATTTAGCAAGAGGGATGTTGTGGGGGACTGTCAAAGGTCTTGTAGAAGTCCAGGTAGACAACATCTGTAGCTCTTCCCTTGTCCACTGAATGGAGTCATTCCTTCATAGGAGGCCACTAGGTTGGTTGGCAGGACTTGCCCTTGGTGGTGCTATCCTGGCTGCTGTCTTGAATGATCTCCCTGTGCATTAACTTCTAGGAGGACCTGTTACAAGATCTTCCCAGGGGAGGCTGACAGGTTGGTCATTCCTAGGATCCTCCTTTCTACCCTTTTGAAAAACATGTACAATGTTTTCTTTTTTCCATTGAGCTGAGACATCCTCTGACCACCATGACTTTTTTAATATTATGGAGTGTGGCTTGGCAATTACATAAGCCAGTCTTCTTAGGACTCTGGGGTGTATTTTGTCAGGTCCCATACACATATCCAGGTTCTTCAGGTGGTCATGAACCTGATTTTCTCTTACAGTGAGAGAGACATTTCTCCCCTGTTCCCTGCCTTGTGGTCAATCCACTTGAGAGACATGGGGAGAGATGCTGCCAGTAAAGACAGAAGCAAAAAAATTACTCCATTAGGTGCAATGTCAGCATCAAATGGAACAGAAGGGTTGTCTTGTGAGCCCAAGTTTTCATCAAGTTGAAGTGCAAGTAATTTCCTTTGATGGACTGCTTAAGCTCACAGTGATCATGAACAGAGGTGCTATTTGAAGGTGCAATAAGGAAGGCCTGAAAACCAAATCAAAGGAATGGGGATCTACTGCAGAAAGCACTGTGCAGACAGTCTCTCTTTGCTTTCAATCCATTTGGGTTCATGGAATATAAATAATTGAAGAGATCTTAATTTGTTCTAGGAAAAAGAAAACCTAATCCAAAAACAAACCCTTGACCTATAGTAGATTTCACAAATGCTGAAAGGATTCAACAAGTTATCCAAAATGAAAGCAACTGATGTAATCCAAGTCTGAAACTGCCAAAGTGTGTGGGGAGTGTCAGAGAATGTGACACAAATGCTTTAGGTTTAGCAAGCCAGAAGCAGCAGTGGAACAAAACTTTGTGATGTGGGATGCTGAACTAATGCTGGGGTGGTTAATAAAACCAATATAATTCTTCATTTATGTGCGTTATAGAAGCAAGCCAAGCCTTTAGCCACTCACCGTGGATGAGACATTTTGTCCAGAGAACATCCAGGCACTACCATCTGACCTGGAAAAATGCCCAAATTAGAATGTTAATTTTTCAGATGTTTTAAATTAAGAACTGCATCTGGAAGTTCACTTTTCAATTTGCAATGAAACCTCATTTGAATCCAATGCCTGTCTATTGCAAGCAGAGCTACCACCATTCAATTTTTAACATAATATCGGATGGGAGGACTAGAAACAATGGATATAAATTAGAGGGGGATAGATTTAGACTAGACATAAGGAAGAAATTCTTTACAGTGAGGGTGGTGAAGCACTGGAACAGGTTGCCCAGGGAGGTTGTGGATGCCCCCTCTCTGGAGGTGTTCAAGACTAGGCTGGACAGGGCACTGGGCAGCCTGGTCTAATGGGAGGTGTCTCTGCCTATGGCAGGGGGGGTGGAACTCGATGATCTTTAAGGTCCCTTCCAACCCAAACTATTCTATGATTCTATGATTCTATGATTCATGCCTCGCTTAGTGCAGTGCTGACTTTACAAGCTGCACGTGGTTTGTAAATGAGGGGATAAATAGGATACCAAATGTTTTGTACAAGATTACCATGAAGATATCTGTATCTGAGAACTTCCCAGCAGGCAGGTTGCTAATGACCTCAAATGTTTCCTTCAAAGAATGACTTGATTTGGTCTCTGTTTTCTTTAAAGATCTACAGGAAGTTCAAATAGGGAAATGGCACAGATTTATTTTTAGTGATGGATAGAGTTTCCTTCAAAATAATACAAATCTCTGTCTTGTGAAGTAACCTGCATCTTGGTGTTGTGTGCTCTCAAAATCCTCATGCATTCCTGCCTTTCAGAGTTAGTAATTTTTCTGTTGAAAGAGAATTATTTCAACATGGCAGCTATGAATGAATGTTCCTGTTTTATGTATTCTCTTTTGGGCAGGATCACATGACCCAGAAGAAAGCTCAGTCTGGATAACTTTGCTTCAAGGTCTACCTTTCATCAGTCTTGTGACTGAGGAGGGACAGCAGAGAAACAAAGATGCCTTGGCAATTTGTAACCACTTGTTTGAATAAGTGATGTGGTTCATCAGATCCAGTTTGGTTGCTCTTCAGGACCAACCACTACAAGTTTGACTTTCATCCTTAAGGCATTGATTCAGTTTCTTATCTCTGCCCTAACTGGACTGGCTACATGGAGAAGTCACAGCAGCAGATCAAGCCAATTTTCTGCTGTGCTGGTAGAAATTAAGGGTGAGGACATAAAAGGTGTTGGGATCTATGTAGCTGTTGATGTCCTAGGCCAAACCCTGAGAATATGAATAGCCTGTTTGTCCCTAAATCACTCACCACAACTTTATTCAAGGACCAGAACAACAATCCACAATGCTGATGGAGCCTGGTGCAGGATGCCATGGCCCCATACCTTCCCTGCACATTGAAATGCCTGAAGCTCTGCTAAGTCTAAATAAATATATTGCTAAATGTTGCTAAGTACATCCTTACACTTCTCAGGGAGCCCCATCTGTTTAGACTGTAGAATATCTTTTAACCCTTTTTGTTTTAAGCCATGAGAGATGTCTTTGCCTTTAAGCTCAGTCCACGAAAGCATGTGTACACAATCCCCATCTTTTCCCAGAAAGCAAGGCTCCAGGATGGAGGATGTTGACATTGGAAAGATTTCCTAGTCAAACTGTTTTCCTGTCCTGATTCCTCTCTGGGGTCTTGGGCATGATGCACATGCAGCACTTGGGGCAGAGAGAGGAGGGGAAAGAAAGCCTTCAAAAACCTTTGTGCTGCAGGTTGCCAAGTTTTTTGTAGTAACTGACTGCAGAGACTGAGCTTCTTTTAGAAACCTCTCTTCAGGGAGATCCCTCCTTCCTCCAGGGAGCCAGCCTAGGCCCATGCTGTAGCTGGATCACACCCAAGAAAAGCAGAACTACTCAACACTACCAGTTCCTGTCCTGCTGTTATCCATCAGCTTCTTTTTTCATGTCAGCTGTGATCTTCTTGGGGTGGCTTTAGATGGTCTTTGGCTCCCTTTCTCTTCAGGCAGCCAGGGTCTAGTAGCCTCATATGAATCTCATGGCATCCTTAAACATAAAAAACCGCCATAATTGTTACACTGGCAGTGATATCCCACAAAAACCCATCTTTAACCTGATGAGGCTCTTTAGTTGATAGGGGAGAGAGATGGCTGGGAATCCTTCCCAGTACTGAGTGGTGTAAAACCTCAGCCTTCCCATGCCTTCTCTGAATGGACAGTGACATGGATGATTGAGTCCAAGGCAGCCTGATGAAAGGAGAAAAAGGTTCAGGAAAAATGTGACTTGTTACTCTAGCTGCCCCTCCCAGGATGTAGCCTCCTTTATTTGCAGTTCCCTTTGTCCTGGCTGAAGTGGCTTCTTAGATCAGATGTCCCCAAGCAAGTAGTCTTTTCTCTCTTCTCACAGAAATGGTTTTTAGGCAGCCGTTACTTTGGCTATAGGGCTTGGGAGAAGTTTTAAAAGGCCAGTACAGCAAGGAATATTTCTCTGTCATGGGCCAGTTTGATAGTGACACCTTTGGACATGTTCCCTCCATGCTTGGAGTCTATCAGTCAAACTGCTAATAAACAAAGGTTAAGGCAGATTTACTCACTGGCCGGGGTTTTACATCTCTTACCTTGATAAACTGAAGCAAAAAAAAAGGAAAGTATGACCAGAAATAGGTGTGTGCAACCTCATAGCAATCTGGGTTTGGATTTAGTGATGACTTAACCTGGGGGTGGAAAGTTATTGCAGTTGTTGCTTAGTCAGAAAAGCACAGGAATAACGACATAAGTACAGTCTACAGCGAGACAGCATTAGCATGAGCTCTGTGCTAAGCTTTGCAGTGATCTCTTGGCAGCTCTCAGGCACTATGAAAAACAAGGGAGGGGATTCCCTCACCAGGGAGGCAGGATTGAATTGACATAACAGCTCTGCACTAACCCTACCCAGCCCCTGGGATGTGGCTTAAAGCAGCCCAGCAGCAAATGTAAAACAGGAAAGCAGCTAACAAGATAAGGATGCTCCCACACCCTGCTTTTTACGTAGACCCTGATCCTTCATGGCGCTCCCAGTGCTGAAGTCAGAGCTGACGAGAGCAGGCAGGAGCCCTGGTGACCTCAGTGGGGTCATATCTCCTTGGTGTTTCTCATCTTGCTGTTCCACTCCATCACATACACAGGCATGATTTACCATGCCTGATACTCCCTGTCTAGATTTACGTGCAACTGATACAGTCTTGGCAGTGATAAAAAGTGGACAATATGTCCCTCTCACTGCTGTACCTGGGATTTATGCTTGGACCACCAGCCACTGATGGCCAGAAGGTGAGCTGGAAGGAGGCCTTCCATGATGGAGCCAACAGATGCTGCTAAGCTTTCAGATCTATCTACATCTTTTCACACTCATATCCTCTTGTGAAATATTGGACTCAGCCTTTTAGACTTTCACCTCTTCTATGAAATCATGCTTTCTTCCTCTGTCTTCTCTGAGGGACTGCTATTCAGAACAGTGTCATTCTAGACAGGCTCCCCTTCAAACTAGTACTTTTGTTTGCTACAGTCTTGGAGAGAGAAAAACAGGAATTTTAGAACAGGTGATAGGAACTGTCATTGGAAAAGGTACAATATTCTATGCTCAGCAATGGAAATATCTCCCTCCTATTCAATCAAAGTGCTACCATTAGCCAATGAGAGAGACAAGAGAATATTAAAATTATTTACTACTGTAATTCCACACTTCTCTTTGCAAATTTTGAAGAAGTAACTAGAAGGTAAAATTGATCTCAAAATGCTGTTTGGATTCTTACTTACAGTTCAGTAAAACAAGGCAATGTTCACGATATTATGGCCAGATTGTGGGGGCTAGTTTATGCTTAAGTGGGTAAATTTCTGTTCCATTGGCTCCATATCAGCTATGTCAGGAAAGAACTTCCTGATATCCATTCTCCTCTGGGAGCATGCCAGGCAGCCCAAACCCCGTGCTGTGCCATGTGAGTGCAGGATCAGCCCCATGTCTGTGCCATGGCAGTGTTTTGTTTCTCAACACACCTCAGTGTGACAGCACCTCCAACTGTGAAGGCAAGCTGGCAACAGGGAATGAGTAGCGGCCCCGTGGTGCAAGTACGGTGACTCTGCCTCTGCCAGCTGTGGCAGAGGCAAGATCTTGAAGGTGTGCTAGTTATGGATCTAAAAACCCCCTCATGATAGCTGATAAGTTATCTTCGATGGATTGGTTCAAAGACATGGAAGTGAAAGGCACATCAATGCCAAGCTCTGCACTGCAAGGCACGTACAAGAGCTGTGGGGGCTTCTTTTCCCCTTGGGTGGCTTCTGAGGCTGTTTTTTTGGGATGATATTAACACAGCTAAACTGCTTTCTACAGCTTCACAATCAGCAGCGCCACTCAGAAACTGTTTTCCTGGTAATTTTTCCTGTGAAGCTGATTGTTTCTACTCCCAAAACATCACGTCAGTGTGGGTTTTGATCCCTGTGAATGGATGAGGATGTTTGTTGCTCCCAGCAGGACCCCTGCAGCACACCTACTAACAGGAAAGGAAACAAATCCCTGCAGCACCATCAAAAATGGCTGTGATAACAAACATCGCTGTCCTGAGGGACGAGAGGGGAGAGCAGCAGGTTAGGAGGCACAGGAAGTCAACAGCTTAGATCATCTTTTCAGATCACCCTGATTGAGATAAAAAAGGAAAGTGCTTGGTCATCCTGAGGCTTTTCCACAGAAGTCTGGTTGATTGAACTTTAAAAGATTAAGAAGGAATGTGAAAATTTGAACGGGACAACTGATTTCTGCTATGAGTTGTGGCAAAACTCCTCTCAGCCCTACAGTACACACAGCACAAGACGTGTTATCCTGGGTGAGATGGGCTGGTACCTTTGTCTAGCCCAGCAGCACGTTTTAATTGTACCATTCCATATTCCCAGTCAGCAAAATGTTTAGCTCTCCCCTCTTTGCCACCCCTTTTACAGGCTGTTTTCTCTTATGAATGAGATCCCAGTGTGACCTGTTGTATAAATCCCATGTTTTGGAAAAGCCTCTTATGTTTATTTGAAAGCATCAGTACAGAAGTGAAGGGCTTTAATATAGGATGTAGGAATTCAGACAGGGAGGCTGGTAAACTCTAGATTCACTGTAGATTACACAGCTGAAGAAGAGTATTTTGTTATGAATTATAGAGCAAACTAACCAGCTTAAATAGACTACTTAGCTGAGACAATTTCCAGACAGGTATTATAAAATTATATATTTTATGAATTATGCCATTGACAGGCTAATCAGGGAGGCAGTTGAATGCTAGACTTAAATAAATCCATGACACTGAATGTTTATTAGCTTGTTCAAATGACTCCCTCGCTGAAAGTCTTCAAACTGCTCCTCTGAGGGGGCTCCCACACTGTACTCCCTACAGTGTAGACAGAATAAGATTAACACATCATATTAAATTAATATGGATATTAAATCAATATGGACATCCTTCCTGCAGTGGAAGATGGTATAAACCTGGTGAAAGCTTTATTTTACACGGTGCAATGCACATGGCTGCTAAACCATGACTGCAAGCCAAAGGCTGACCTTCTGATGTCATCTTGCCAACTGAGAATGAAGTGGATTTGGGTGGAAACCAACAAAAGGTTTCAATTTAGATATTGTTATTTCTTGCAGAAGAATCACTTCCCTTCTCTATGTGCATACTTCTGGCTAGATCTATTTAAAGCCCCAAGAGTCTGACTTTTATAAAATTTGTTCTACTATCTTTTGGTTTTGGAAAGGAAGAGTTTCATTTTGGGAAACTTTTGTACCCTCCAGACTATGTTCTTGCATTCAGTATCAAAAATTTATATTTTAAACACATAATTTTTACTAGTGTTACTAGTAATGCCTGAAATTATTAAATTTGAGATGAATCAGAAAAAAAGATCTCCCTTTACGTTCTGTGTTTGTTTCTTGGCTTGGGGACTGAAAAACTGTCTTTAATTTGAGTAGTTTTGCCATTAGATTCTTCGCATTGTGCTGTGACTATTACATGGTAACGTAATGTTTATTTGCCTAAACCCATCTGTTTTTATTGGAACAAATTCCCCCTCCAAAAAAACCCCAAAAACATTTCTGTTTGCTTCAAGTTATGAGGAGGAAAAAAAAAGAAGTGCCATCTGTAAGCCAAATACCAAATATAGTCTTCTAAATGCAGTGGTAATGGTCCAGCTGATTGATAAAAGTACTTCTCTGGTGAGAGGGACATTTGTGTGGTGGACCAATGCAAGGGGGACTGCTCTGCATGAGAACTGTGGGTCCATGGCCATCCCTTCACCTTCTCATTGCTGTTGGGCAATGGGGCTGGCAGTGTGACAGGTCAGCCATTGTACCAGCACCCCTTGCCCCGTGGAGACAAGTCAGTGGAGCAGATGGGGTGTGTGCTCCCTTGTTAGAGCAGGAGGTCAGCCCCAACCTGCTTCCTCTGGGGCTGGTGACAGAACCCTAGGTTACCAATGTCATCAGAATCTCATCTTCTGTTGTATGCCCCGTTTATTACTTTCTTTGATGTCCTTCACGGTGGAGCTTTCCTTCTTTTCCCTCCACTTATTTCTCTGCTCCATCACTGTCCCGAGGAGAGCAATACCCCACAGCCTTTTGGAAAATATTCAAGAAGGGCAATTCACTATTCAACTGGAAAAGGTTTAGGTTCAAGTGGATACTCTTCAAGTGGATAGTTCAGCTGTCCTGCATGGGCCTGAGATGATGCTGCTGCTGGAAAGGCATGTGGGATCAAGATGTTGGTGGGTTCTCCTAACGACCCCATGATGAGAACTTCATTGTCCCTGGCATCTGACAGGGTGGTCCCTTAGTCCTCATCCTCCTTGGAGTGCATGCCTGACCAAAAGCAACTTGGCAAAGCCTGTGGGCTTCGAATTCCTCTTTACACCTGTCTTCTTTAACACAGCATGTCCCAGCACATCTGCTGCTCCTCATGGAATGCAGAGATGCTGCCTGCTTATGCAGGGAGGAGGTCAGGAAGGACAAGGCACAGCTGGAGCTACTGACCTGTGAGCCTCACCCACCTCTGTGCCTGGGAGGATCATGGAGCAGATTCTCCTAGAAGCTATGCTACAGCACATGGTGGATGGGGAAGTGACATGAGACAGTCAGCAGAGCTTCAACAAGGGCAAGTCCTGCCTGAACAACCTAGTGGTTTTCTACTATAGAGTGACTATATCAGTGGATGTGGGAATACTGTCTATCTGGAATTCTCCAAGGATGAGTGGTATCCCTCAGGGATCTGTTCTGGGACCGGTGTTATTTAATATCTGGATAGATATCTTAACAGTAGAGTTGAGTCCACCCTCAGGAAGTTTGCAGGTGACACCAAGCTGAGTGGTGCTGTCAACAAGATGAAGGGATGGGATGTCATCCAGAGGTACCTGGACAGGCTGGAGAAGTGTGCCTGTGTGAACTTCATGAAGTTCAACAAGGACAGGTGCAGGATACTGCACTTGGTCCAGGCCAATCCTCCTTACCAATACAGACTGAGAGGTGATGTGGTAGAGAGCAGCCCTGTGGAAAAGGACTTGAGGGTACTGGGGCTGTTTAGCCTGGAGAACAGAAGACTCTGAGGAGATCTCATAGATATCTGCCTATCAGTAGCTGAAGGAGTCTACAGCAAAGTTGAAGAGAGACTGTTTGCCGCAGCATGTAGCAGCAGGTCAAGTGGTTTTAAACTACAAGAGGATAGGTTTAGATGAGAAGTTCTTCATGAGGTAGGTGAGACACTGGAAGAGGTTGCCCAGAGAGGTGGTGGAGTCCCATCCCTGGAGACATTCAAAGTCAAGCTTGATGAGTAACCTGATCTAATGCAGGATGTCCCTGTTTACTGCAGAGGGTTTGGACTAGATGGCCTTTGAAGGTGCCTTCCAACCCTATAATTCTAGGATTCTATGGATGAGGGTGAACCTACTGCATGCATGGGAAAACTGCTGTGGCCAAACTAGGGTGGCAGAGATTTTTCCCTCTGCAAGCCTCTGCACTTTACAGCCGTTTGTTGTTAATTTGAAATCTCTCTTAGCTGAAATAGCTTTCCCCTCCCCCTGAGCTTTCCCCTCACCTGGTGTATTTATAGAGAGCAGACACAGTCACACTCAGCTGAGGCTGCTCAGATCTTGCTACACTACCATCGTCTGAACACTGACAGCCTCAGCCTAATAAAAATTCAGTCCCTGGGCTCCAAGTCTAGAGCTCACATCAGTATGCAAATCCAAATGCAAATACAGGAGAGCTCTTGTTGGTTGATGCAGGTGATTAGAGGTTGGCGCTGTCCTTCTGTTAGTCTTTTTCCTGTCTTGACTTTCATTTTTGATCATACTGCAAGTCTTGGCTCTGGAATTTCCACCTGCCTTTTCCTGTGGCATCCCTTGTGTGGAGACAGAATATAATAGCAATCACATTCAGCATTGTTTTTTTTCACTCTGCCTGGATCTCTGCAGCTCCGAGGTGTCACCTCTCCCGCTGATTGCTCTGAAGCTACTTCTTACCATCTCAAAAGTAATGCTAAATTTTGAGACATCTTGTTAGGAGGAGATGACAGGGAGATGTTGCCATTCAATTTTCTTTCCATTTCTCCACTCAATTATTACTCAGAACAGCTCATTATAACCTGCAATCATTTCTGTCCAGCATGAATTCAAGGCAGTTGATTTCCCATCAAGTGCAATTTTTATTATTGTTCACTCTTTTTTTAAAAAAAAAAAAGTATGCAGCTCATAAGGTTACTCCAAAACCACCAGTAAAATTGTCCAGTCTATTTCAGGTTCTTCTTCGTTGGTATCTAGCAATATTTATGTAATGTGTGTTTTGAATGCATGTATTTCAGAGCCTGAGATTTTTGGCAGTCATGTTGGGTCATCAGCTTGTTGTTAATTTTTGGACCACTGCTCCTCTGTCACATTTTAAACACCAGTTTGAGTTAGGGATGGGCCAGACAATTTATTTCATGCAAGAACAGATTGGAGCCATGAATCCTCAGGCAGGCTCAGAGGGGAACAGCCAAAACCGTGGGAATAGGATGGATTATTTTTTTTGCCCTGTGGCTGCAGAGAAAGTTTCATTTAGGAGATTCACTCTGTTCCTCTTCAGATGTCAGTCAGGTAAATTGTTCCTTCAACCTAGCTAGCATCTTTTTTTTCTTGCCAGAGAGCAGACAGACAGCTCAATTTAATTGCACGGAGAGGTTAGCCTGTTTTCCCTTTTCAAGTAGAACAGGTTTATATGTTTCTGTGGGGCTGGTTGAGCAAACAACAGGTGGATCTAAAAAAGCACCCGGGAAAATCCCCTGCAATTGATGCACTGGGAAATGAAAGGGTTGTGCCTTAGGTCCAGCCCTCTCTCCAGGGTAGCCCTTGTGCTGCTAATGCCCTGAGAGAGAGCAGGGAAGATGAGGATGGAGGTGGTGCTGAGGAGGAGTCTGAGAATGGTCCTGACAGCTTAGACAAACTTCAAAAGTCAGGACTTTATGTGCTTGTCTACATTCAGGCTCAAATCTCTGTCTTGTTGAAATTTCTAGGGTTCTGCAAAGAGACCACTTTAAATATAGATGGGACATTTGTGTGCTTGTGATAAAGATCAGTGTGAACAGGGAGGTGGCCATCTAAAAATGGGACATGATGGCTTTTCACATAGCTGCTAAATGAAAATGTGACAGCACAGTGCAAGGTGTTAAATTACTCAGTTTCTTTGAGGATAGTTATGCTTAATGTCTTAAAAATACAATCTGTACCTCTTCACCTTGCTAGGTCTTCTACAGGTGTAATGGGATCAACCTTCAAACAGAATATTTAAAAAAAAAAAACTAACTCAGACTTTCAAGAGGAGCTTGCAATTGGATCAGATTTTATTCTTAGCCATTGGTCTCTGAATCTGCTACATCTATTTTCTACTTTGGCTACTCAAGGGGAGAAAAGCAGCCTGAGCAGTTCCCAGTCAGGGCTGTGGGGTGAGCAGCAATGGACAAGGAGGGATCCTGGGTTTGTCAGTACCTTAGGGAAGACAAGTGGCCTGATTTGTTGGGGAACTGAAACACCAGAGACCTTTCTTACTAAAGGAAAAAAAACCCAACTCGAACCAAATCAAACAATCCTTCTAGTGTGGGAATTTTAGCCCTTTCCAGTAGGAAACTCTTTTGGCAGTTTTTGCCCTGGCAGTGGCTTATGCTGGTATACATTGGGAGAGACTCATTAACACAGTGGTCCTGGGCCAGGAACAGGATGGGTTTCTGGACACAGGCTTTACAGTGATGAAAAACATCCCCCAGATCTTGTTAAACACAGCCTTATGGTTTTTCCTTGTTGTTTAACCCCAGACTCCCCCTCCCACCACACCAATGGCTTTGGCCTTCCCCCATGGCCTCCCTGCCTCTTTTTGTGAACCTTCTTAAATGGCATAAAGCTCTCTTGATACGTGAAGAACTCTTTCCTACTCCCTTGGAAACATGGATGGAAGAAAAAATGTATATGAAAAACTGCTGCTCCAAAACTGCCATGATGGACCTGGGTGTGTAGCTCAGTTGGGAGAGCATCAGACTCCTAATCTGAGGGTCAATGGTTCAAGTCCCTGTCCAGGTATGAAGCTTGCAAGAGTTGGGATGATGGTTGGACTTGATGATCTGAAAGGTCCCTTCCAACTTCGATGACTATGACTATGACCGCCTCAAATTCCAAAAAGTGATACACAATTTTAACAAAAACAAGGGATGAGAATCCATAAATTTAAGCTGAGACCATGATGCAACCAATCCCACCATCCTTAGTTTCTGTCCTGGTGCCTCTGTTGCCACTTTCCTCTTGTCTGCCTCACAGGTGTCCCTCTGCCTGGAGTGGAAGGGGGTCGCCTACCCTCTGCCTGGCATCCCACCTGCAAGGAAGGATCTGGTGTCTAGGAATTATGTTTAATGAGAATAAAAAACAACATCTAATGAGCAATGAGGTCAAAAGGCATATCCCCATGTGGCCAGGTGAAGCTGGTGACTTCCAGTGATGGCCCAGAACTTTGTGGGCTGCTGACAACAGCAAAATGGCTGATTCATCCTGCTGCCTGGTCTTACTCCTCTGCTGGGTGCTGCCTACTTGAGGACAGAACTGTCTTTGTCACACCTGTTTTCAGGTGGACCTGATCCCTCTTGGAGTTTTTTCTCCTCATGATGAAACAACAAAGTGCCACCCAGCCAAGTTCATCTTCATGGAGGATTTTCTGCAACAGAAGAACTGTTATCTTATGTGAAAGACCCACTCATAAACAGCCCATTCTCGGTCATTTTTGGTATGGTATTTTCTTGCTTTACTTACTTTTAGCTTTTGCTAACAGTTCTGTGCTAAGCTTCATTAAAGCTGGAGTAACCTTGTGTAATTCTTTCAGTAGGGAGCCACTCCTGGGAGGAATCTACAGTCCTGTGGTTCAGCACAGCTCATCTCTGGTTTCTCTCTCCAAGCTGCAGGGCTGGGTCACTGAGAAGGTCATTGCACTGCAGAACATACCAGTGGCAGGAGTTGGGGTTTCTTTCATCATAACCTCAGCTGCTGCCTCTTCTCCTTCAGTGGCCTCCTGTGGGTTTTTACAAAACTGAAGCCATATGCAGTGTTGGTGTAGAACCATCCAGTCAGTATTTAGGTTCCCACAAATCATCCTTTCTATGTGGATGTCACCAAGTTTGGTACCCACAGATCAGTTTCCATAGTAACCAGTGAGCTTCATTGAGAGGGGGAAAATGAGAAGAGTTTGAAACGTAAGGACTAACACTGGAAAGGGGTAAGTGGAACAAATGACACGCACAGTGGCTTGGAGCACACCATGGGTTTTATGATGTGTGTTTTAGGAAGACTTGCATGGCTTGCAAACCGTTCTTTCCCTCGTGTGACATGAGGTCATGTCAAAAACTTGATGATGCAAAGTATAATGGTAGCTCACACTATTGCACACATACAAATCCTGTGTCAGTTTATGTTTATTCACACCTTCCAATATTTTATGGCCTGTGGAGAAGGAAACATGTATTCTTCTGACCCTTCTTCCTCATCCCCTCTGCAACAATGGAGCAGAAACAGCAGAAAGGAACAGGATTCTGGTAGAGCCACTTCCAGCTTCTCATTTATTCCAATCTGTCATAAATGAGTGAGCACAAAATGATGTTACTTCTAAGTTATTCTTATACCTGCTAGACAGGGACACTACTATTGGTGCATTTCTGCTTGAGATTTACTGTACCTGATGAACTACATGGAAGTGCATATTCTCTTCAGACACATGGTATAACTCAGGGAATAAATATGTTGTTTAAAAATATACCCCGAGATTGGTTTATTAAATGGACCCAGAACCTAGCACATTTCAGATTGTAGAGCATGACATATACCCCTCTGGAAAGCAAATGTTCAGCACATTAATTCTACACAAACAATCATTCAGAAGTCAGGAATCATGATCTCAGAAAAGTACAGGAGATTGCATTTCTAGGGTGCTGAGAAGTGATAATTCCTGCTTGGTTCCTGGTACATTTGTACCAGCAGCAGCCTAGTTTCACTGGCAGCATCCATATTGCACTACCTTGTCTTAGGACTCATTAAACTAGTTAAAGAAAAAAACATGAAAAGCAAGCTTCACATCACCCAAGTTTAGCTGGGTAAAGATA
Source organism: Turnix velox (assembly GCA_013400935.1). Taxonomy (NCBI): domain Eukaryota; kingdom Metazoa; phylum Chordata; class Aves; order Charadriiformes; family Turnicidae; genus Turnix; species Turnix velox. Next base: position 369,806 of record VZTY01017880.1, on the reverse strand, counting down.
GTTGTCTGTGTTAGTTCTCTTGGCTCTGTCTTTAATTAGTGGATAGTAACAGATGTCTCATGTTGGTGACTCACTCTGTCTATTTTAGTTTGCCCATTAGAGGTTTCTGTTTCTATCCCTTTACTAAGGAGGGAGACAAAGGGTGGGTGAGGTGAAGCTCACACTAAGATATGATCCAGTGAATATACAGTGACGTGGATATGAGGTATAGTGAAGGTTAAAAGGCAATAATTCTACAGAGAACGGAGAAGTTTGCCTTTCTAGTCCTTAGGTCCACCCATAAAAAGGGGCTAGGCTTCACTTGCTGTCCTTGAGAAACAGTATGGGCTGTGTTCATATAGTTAAAAATTCCACCTTCCATATCAGGATAACTGACCCTGCTTTGTCTATTGGAGACCTTTCCTGCCCAGTGGCAGTCCTAGATGGTCCTGGGCACCATCGCCATTGTCAGTTCAACAATGTGGAAAAACCCCAGGAGAGGAACCATGACACAGCATTGCCTGGTTTCCTAGTGGAGGTGTACCCAGAGCACTGAAAACAGGATGCTGTTAGGTGGAAAGTGGCAGTGACTGATGTAACACTATGTCTGGTAGATAAGGAAGTGACTAAGACATTTGCAGTGATGTGCACTGCACAAGTGAGCACCGTTACACAATTAAAATAAAGGTCCACATGGCCATTGAAGATCTGGGGCACACTCAGATCACAGCTATTCTGGGTCCAGTGAGGCCAGAAGACAGACAGAGTGTCTTCTGATAAAAGGCTCAGGAGCAGCAGCTTGATTTTCAGTTTAGATGTACAGCCACTCCTTGCCTCTGTAGCCAGCACAGGTAGGAGCAGCCATGTGGGGAATGTCACACCATGCAGCTCCACTTCAGCAAGGTCCTTCTTCTGCAGGGAAACCTCCTCCTTCAGGAGGAAGAACCAAAATGTCCTCAAGGAGGTCAAACAGCCTGCAGGGCTGAGGATGGGCTTTCCAAGTGCTGCTTGTGCTCTTTCCAGGGCTGGTCCTGGGGCAAAAGGGTGAGCAACCAAGCAGGAATTATCACCTCTCAGCACCCTCCTGCAACAAAAGGAGAGAAGAAAGGGAGCTGCCCAGAAATGAGCCCCCAGAGGGCTGTGTGTGATGTGCAAGGAAGGGACAGCCTGGCTGGCACAGATTCCTGATGGTGGAGGAAAACCAGAACACAGTCCACAGGGCACTGCTACCTCACGGCAGCTTGAGTTTTAATTCATTTTTGTCCCATGATAAAGAAATTACACAGATTTACAGCGGAACATGGAAAATATGATTCACCCAGTCTCCAGAGCACAGGTTCCTCCATTCATTCAGCCTGAGATGTACAGCTCCTGCAATGGCTGAGTGTTGCAAAGGCCACAGGGTCTGACCAGCTTCGTCACCTCCCGACCTGTCTCCCCTCTTCCTAAACATGGATGACAGGATCCCACACATGCTATTATGACACTGGAGTGGGAGATTGTGGAACTCGGGGGTACTGCTGATATGGGTGAGACAGCCTGCTGTGCTATGTGAGCTCCCTCTGGTGCCCACCAGCATCCCCAGAGACCGAGAAGTCACCCTACTCCTCCTTCTCCTCTCGCCTTGCCGCGCTATTTTCTTCTACTGTGCAAGAGGGACATTACAGTACCTAAACTCAGACTTGCTTCACTCAGACTTCTCTTTCATAAAAATAAAGTATTGTGGTCATGTATCAAAGTGCTACTGAAGGTAGATAAAGTGTAGTGGATGTGCAAGGGAGACTGTGAGTTGTTTTATTTCTGAACAAAAAAGTAGCACCCCATTTGCAAAGGTACAAAGATTTCCTATAGCACCATCACTGTGGTCAATCTGGTGGTCAAAAGGAGGATGACCAGGTTACTTATTTTGCTTTCTGAATGTCAGCAATAAGAAGTATTATTTTGTTGAAGATGTAGGAGCCACATCCTAAGTATCTGCATTTGTAGCTTGGGTCATTGTCTGATTTGTCACAGGGCAAATGAAAAGTTCTTATTTCTTATGCACCAGCATTTTTGATTTACAATTGTCCCATGAATTTGGAGACTGCATAAAAAATGCTATAGGGTTTTGCATTCCTCACAGGAGTTAAAAAAAACCTTGAACTGGAGTACTAGAGTCAGTAAGAACTGAGAAATTATAGTAGAAACCTTAATATTTGAAATTTTTCATTCACATATGATTCATTACCTGATTTTGTTGTCATGGAAGCCTCAGGATCCATCAAAGACTCAGAGCTTTTAGGTTTCAATTAAAACACCATAGTTCCAAGTGATGCCATAAGAAATAAGTGGCTCATTGTTCAAGTGTGAAGGAACAGACAGCACGTAATCACGTTAGGGCAAATTAATTTTATACCTGTCTGTCAGCCAAGCTGTCGATGTGCTGCACGTAGCATTCCCCAGCACAAGGTGATGTTGCTGTACTAAGGCTCAGTGAGTGTGGATCATCTTAAATCAGTTTTACTCTGCCTTCAGGCAAGTCTAAGGGCTTAACCTGACCCTGTATCTCAAATGTTTGCATAGCAAAGCTAATCACAAATAATAAGATTTTACTGCCATTTCTCTCCTACATGTGCTATCACATCTTTGTTGAGAGCAAGCAGTTCCACAGCTGAGGGGACACCTCCCACTAGACCAGCTTGCTCAAAGCCCCATCCACCCAGCCTTGAACTCTCACAGGGATGAGGCACTCACAGCTTCTCTGGACAGTCTGTTCCATTGTTTTTGCATCCTCAGAATAAAGATTTTTTTTCTAATACCTCGTCTAAATCTACTTTCTTTCAGTTTGAAGCCATCACCTCTCATCCTATCATCACCACTCTCTAATAGAGTCCCTCTCTGTGTTTCCTATTGAATCATAGAATAGTTTGGGTTGGAAGGGACCTTAAAGGTCCTCTAGTTCCAACCCCCCTGCCACAGGCAGGGACACCTCCCACTAGATCAGGCTGCTCAGTGCCTTGTCCAGCTCTTTTTAAATACTGAAAAGCCACTATAAGGTCTCCTGGAGCCTTTTCTTCTCCCTATTGAACACCCCCAATTTTCTCAGCCTGTCCATGCAGGTTAGTTGTTCCATCCTTCTGATGATCTTTGAAGAGCTCCTCTGGACTCACTCCAACGGATCCAAATTCTCATGTTGAGGCCTCCAGAGACTCCAGAACACAGTAACTCAGTGGAGAGAGAGAGAGCCCTAGAGGCATTAAATATTACAGTTCCACAGTCTGCTCTGGGTATTTAAATGCATGCAGGGATTAACACTTTAACACTACTCACCCAAACTCAAAATGTCAGCCTAATGGAATTTGCAGAAGTTTATGCAAATATTGAAAGTGGAAGATTAAAGAAAGATTATTGAAAATAGAGACCTTGAATAAGTAAAAGAGTTTTATAACTTGTTACTGTTATTTTGACCTTTCAATATGTTTTCCTAAGTTTTATTATAAGGCAATATTGTGTTTGGAAAGGAGGTGTATAACCTGTGAGGAGCTGTTCAGTGGAGAAGTCTGCATAAGCAGTGAGGAAACAGCTAGGTCCCACTTCCACACTGGATAGCATAAATTAAATAAAATAAAAAATTATTCATCTAGTTTCCTAACTCTGCTGTACATGGCCCACCACACACATGCAAAGCAGCCATGAGACTGTAAGTTTGTGGAGTTGTGAAGGAAGAACAACTTCTGTAATTTCATAATCATCTAGGTTGGAAGGGACCTTTCAGGTCACTGAATCCAACCATCAGTCCAACTCTGACATGACTCATACCTGGACAGGGACAAGATTAGGAGTCTGATACTCTCCCAAGTGAGCTACACACCCAGGTCCAACAACCAAGTCCTTTTTTTGAAGCACACATGACTTCCTTTTCCAATACTTTATGGTGAGGGAGATAATGTTTTTTAAGTACTGTGTTTTATTTGAATTGTGTCTGACCCCTCCTTGTCCTGTAGATATTCCTGTGCTTCATCTGTGTTTGGCCAGTCTGTTGTGTCCCAATTTTATGTTACACTCCCTATTGCTTGTGAGCAGCATTAATAGTTTTCCTTGTGCTTTCTACTAATTTTGCCAGGGCTGATGATCTGACTGCCCTCTGTTCCTCTATTTGGCATATACATTTTTCTTGCACAGCTGCCAGGACAAAGAATATTCTTTTGAGATGACATCTTTCAAACTAAACTGGAAAATGGTTATCTGACAACTGCATGTCCAGCCTGAATAGCAGTAGTGAGTACAGTAATATTTGGAATGCAGCTGTTGAGGAGAAGTTTTTGTGCAGAGATGTTTTTCTTAGGAACTTAGGAATCAAAGTAGCTCAAGCTCTGTGCTTCTCTGGACTTGCCATGACAGACCTGTGCTTCATGGTGGATTTCTTCACCTTTTTACTAAATAACATTTTAGAAAATTAGTTTAGTTTTAGATTGCAAGCTGTTTACCTCCTTCAGATGTTGTGAAGATCACTCCCATTAGCTCCTTCCATTGAACTCATTTCTCTGCAGTGCTTCCCACTTAAAGTCTGTAGGTAACATTCCTTGCACTGCTGTGAATGAAGTAGTAAACAAATTTCTTTTCTCTGATTGAAAAAATATTTTGATTCAGACTTCACAGAATGCACATTCACAGAAGGATCACTGGTGATGGCTTTTTTAATCAAACTTATGAAGACCTTGCCCTCAAAAGCTCAGCTAAAATGTGAAAAATGAAGATTAGTCACTAAGGTGTTGTAACTTCTGCCCTGCACATCTCTTAAATGACTTCATTAACCAGTCACCTGGTTATCCCTAGATCACATGTAGAGAGAATGGTGATACTGTTGAAGGGAGATAATGGATTAACTACTACCATCCTACTGAGAAACTTGGGTAAGCCATTAAATTTTGCTTTTCTTTTTCTTCCACAGTTATTATTGCATTTGTTACCCTTCTGTTGTCTCTGATCCTTGTAATATATACATGTGGCAGGGAACAGATGCCCTGCTAGCCCTTGCCTGCTGCAGGCAGGGAGTTCTGTGACCCTGCTGTCAGACTTTCCTTCTCTGTCCAGAGGGTTCCTGCTGGACATGTTCCTTTACTCATGTCATGCTTTTTACTATTATTGAGATGGGGGAATTTCCCACCTTGCCCTTGCCTCTGCAAATTTATTGGTGATGTTCTAAAAATTAATTATCAGAGCTCCTCTTTTCTTACAGGAGGTGAGCTTTCATATAGGGCTTTAGTGCCAGCTGCAATACAGATTTGCTTACCAAGTCTTCCCCTCCCCATCTTTTTAAAAGATTAACTCCAGTTATTGGTGCTGGTAGTGTTGCAGTGCTCTTACAAAGTCCACAAAAGCAGGTAGCATAGGAGGGGAGGAGATACTTGTGTGCCAGGGGATTAAGGATCTGCCAAAGCAAGATGGGGAACACTGGAGTTCCTCTGTGGCATGAATGTCTGGCTGTGGCTGGGGAGTGAGGCAATGTGCTGCCATGCTGGTAGACCAAGAGTAGTCATTCATTAAGGAGTTGATGGCTCTGCTTCATGCACGCTGGGTACCAAAAACCTTAGGAGAAAAATCCTCTCTGTTTGCATAGCATCATCTGTCAGAAGTCCCTCACATGTCTTATTTGAAATTCAGTGCCTTTACATATTTATGTTTGCCTTTGTTTTCTACTAAGCACACATAAAGGCATTGGCAATACAGAAGTAGAAGCTAATTATAGGATCCTTGCTCCAGTCAGAATATCTTGCAAATAAATCATCAAATTTCTCCACGATTCTCTGAAGCAGAGAAACTTTGTTAATATTACCCCTCGGAGATAGCTTGCTGTTGTTTTGACATGTTTTCCACATGCAAAAGAGAGCAATATGCTTCCAGTCAATAGGCTCTTATTTTAGTCAGAGAAAAATGGGATGGGAGAGGAGGACTAGCAGGTGAGAGCCAAAATAAATTCTTTATGAGGATGCATGCTGTTCCCTTTGTGACACGGGGCATGGCTTTGCTGAACAGCAGCCTGCATACCTCCCATTCTTTGCAAAAAGTGGGATAACCATCTCTTAGTACTCTCAAAGGCTCCACAGCCTAACACACAGAGTGATTTGAAAACTGGTTATAAAAGTCCTTCTGAAAAAACCTAGTGCTCAAAGGACCTCACTAGTTATCTCAGACCTTTCCAAAGACTCCACACTGGCCATGCTTGCTGTTTCCAGAGAAGATAACTTGTTAGGATGGTGGGCCAGCAGATACTTCTCAAAAAGGCAGTACTTTGGGGCAACATGAACCTCTTTGCTATTTTTGTACCATGGAGACAGACTGTTTCCCTAAACAGCCCCAGATTATGGGGGATGCAAAAGTGGTTTAGAGCTTCCTGTCCCAAAAGCCTGAGAATGTCCCAAAAGATTTAGAATTAGTGCTGCGGTTTGAAGGTCTGCCTGTGCAGTCTAGTATTAGTCTACGAGAACTTTCCAGCATCATCCTTGGAAAACAACAAGGAGAGGGCTATAAGGAGGCTGGTGCCAGGCCTTCAACATCCTGAAAAGTCCACACAGGAAAAAAATAAAGCCAAAACCATTTGAACAATGCACTTCTGAACACACAAATTCCACAGCTCAGCAGTACATCATACTAAACATTAATAGGGATCCATTTAGCATCCAAAAATTCATCATATGCCTCCTCTCAGCCCCCAGAAGTATTCAGCTAAGTAACATGATGAAATTTCACGTGTACAGCTGAGATTCTATTCCTTGACATCACTTGAAAACAATGAAAAACTTCATCCATATAAATACAGTGCAAGAGCATGACCTCGCTTGGGGAGAAGTGCAGCACGATCAGATTTATCTGCTAAGAAACTGGAAATCCCAGCCTAGAAAGGATCTCAGAGGTCATTAAGGTGAGGTCCCCCTCCTTGCAGGAAGCCATGAAATGAATCTCATCTCAGCTCCACTTAAAGCTAACTAGGGGGTTGTCCTCTCCCTACTCCTGTTTTGGAAATTTTAAAATCTGACATATTGCTTATTTTTGCACCAGCATTTCTTCATGCAGTCCAGGTAAATTTGTGATGAAGCAACACATTATGATTAATTTATTCTTCTCTTTATATACAAGCCTAAAATGTATGTAAATGTAAATCACAGAATTTCAGGGATTGGAAGAGACCTCAGGAGGTCATCTAGTCCAACAAAGATAGGAGCCCAACAGAAGTATTATATAAAAGTTGAAATATATTTGACTGTTGAAATATATTTGACTTCTGGTCTCTCCAGAGTCTTCCAAACCAATCCTTTGCAGGATTAATTTGTATGAACTAGAAAAGTGAATAAAAGTACCACGTTACTTAGCCTGCTTTTGTTTGGTAATTGAACTTCAGAAAAATTTCCACTGTGGTCTTCTGACAAATGATCTGTCCTCCCCAGATGTCATGTGCACGTTACTGGAAAGCTTCACAGAGGATAGCATAGGGATGCTTGTGTGCAAAATCTGCTTCACATCTCAGTGTCCCAGCTACCTGCAAATAAAGGAGTAAGGGTGTAAGCTGAACAAAACAAGATTAGACCCCAGGAGGAAGAATGGAGAGCCCATGTAGATTTGGAGCACGTACAGTGGCCCATCTTTGAGTTGGTGTCAGCTTCTGGATTTATTCCACCTAACAACATCAAAATATACCCAACCTTTATGCTGCCTCCACTATTTCTTCTGACGTATTAGAAAGATCAGTGTGAGCAGTACTTTATAAAAGCATTTGAAAGAAAGTCTCTTTTGATAAAAATTTACAGTCTAAAGGACTGATGTTCAAACTTTGCTTCTCATGACTTTGTTCTTCCATGGCCTCAAGTGGCAGGGTCACTGGTATGATTGCTTCCAAGCTCACAGTCCCAAGAGAGGGGAATCTGCTGACCTAGAAACACCGTCTGGCAACCCTCTTGTTTATTATTTATTTGTATTGCAGGGCAAACTAGAGAGATGCTGCAGGGTTAGGTCCCAGGAGGGCAGCTGGCAAACAATGACAAGGAGGGGAAGATGTGTTGTGCTGGCCTCAGCAGACCAGCTGCCTTACTGTCATGAGGCTTGGGCAGAGGGATGTTTCAGGGAACAGCAGAGAGGGCAACCTTGAAGCTGTTGTGGAGACTTCCTTTCACAGGGCAGGAAGTGTTTATGTATTTGCTAGAAAATATTTGCAATTATTGCACAGTACTGTCAGAGTTCTGCAATGAACAAATAGTGGGAGGTGTCCCTGTTGTGGCAGGGGGTTTGGAACTAGATGATCTTTAAGGTCCCTTCCAACCCAAACTATTCTATGATTCTTCCAAACAACCATCATGCTACAAGCAAGTCTAATTGCTCTGTTCAAGTTCTGGAAAAGACCTGGTCTTCTACTTTTCTCTCTAGCTGCTCTGTATTTCAGCAGTATCACAGCAAATTATTTTCAGTTACAAAGTAGTGTTGGGAAGGTAATGGGCATGACCAGAGACATTTTGATAGAGAGAAATCTTATGCTGTAAGGAAAACACTGCCAGTGTTCATAGTTCCAGATTACCTCTTCCTAAAATTTGCTCTAGCACACTACATGTTGCATATAGAAAATGCTACTTTGAATGAAAATTAATAGACCAAACTAAAACATGATAATTTTATTCACATTATTTTTTTCTTGGGTATAGAGATGCTTACAGCAGTGAGATCAGTGTTGGAACCAGTCAAAGCCTTACAGTTTCTGGTGTATACAAATTAGAAATGAATACTCAAGTAGAAGTAGGAGACCTGGGAAATGATCATGCTGGAAAAGGTACAGGAGAAATAACATACTTAGGCAAAAGGTGAACTGGACCTGGAACTGTAATGTGAAGTAGCTTAAAAAAGTTGACCGTAAGTCTTAGTTGCAGATGTAGAGCCTAAAAAGCCCCAAAAGCATATAAAATGTCAGAAGAAAAAATACAATTTGCAGGTACCTGAACAATTTTCACACTAGAGATGAAGAGAGATTCTTTGGCTATCCTTAGCTGGAGAACAGAGGTAAAAAAGAAAGACTACTCAGGGATAAGAAACATCATGTCTACAAAAGAAATATATAAAGCTGGGCTTCACTGAGAAAGACTTAGCAGAAAGTTCTACAGGGATGAGGTGATGAGGGAAGAAATTGACTAGACCTTAAGTGGCTTCTGAAGTGGTGATGGGTTCATCTCCTGGTGTGCAACATATGACCAAAAAAACCCATGAGACAACACTTGAAAAATTAGCATGGAGATGGGCCAGAAATGTGAGGTGAGCTGAGCTGATCTGCTATCACAGCTGTCCACCATGAAAATAACTTTCCCAACATGTTCCCATCTGACATGCCATTTGACACAAGAAAAGAACAAAATTTTGAAAATGAAGTGAATGGGATAAAATAATGCCACAAGGACATGAAATACGGGAACTAAGATTGAATAAGGAGGCACAGCTGACAAAATATATTGTTGACCAATGTGATAAGAAATTCCTTGGACAGGATGTGCCACATGAAGATGTGCAAAATCATCAGGAACCATGGTTCCTATAAAGGAAGCAAAACAGGAAACATGTCATGAATCATCAGCAAGCAGGCCCTGGACAGGTTACATGGCTTGGTCTTGAATGAAATCAGTTTACTGCAGTTAGGAAGGAGATATTTAAATAGCATCATAACATTATGACAGAAGCTTAGAGAAGACAGACTGAAAATTCAGGCTGATCACGTCTGCTCAGCAACAGTGTGTGAGAGAGAAGTTAGCACTGGCAGAGTGTGGGATGCCTCATTAGATAAACAATCCCAGACACTAATTAAGAGTATGCAGAAACAGATACAAGAAGGCAGCCCTGCCTGGAGAATTAGGAAGCTTGGAAGCTTCAGGATAAGGTGATTGGCACACAGCTAGCAATGACAATGTCTCTACAGGCAGCTGTTTCTCAGCATCCCACTTGAAATCCTCAGCTAACTACTCATAAGTCTGCATCTCTGATTTGTATGAAGTGCCTTGTGTCTATTTCTTACTGGCACTGTTTAAAACTCAGATATGGGAGATGAAGGCAGCATTGGGCTTTTGGGCAAGGTAAGCCAACACAGTAGTGCATCCTGCAGGCAAAAAAAAATAAAATCAAAGGCAAGAGAAGCAGTGTGACACAAATCACATAGTGTGACATAATTTTTAAGTTCCAATTAAACCAACTGAAACTGATGAAAGTGAAGTTTCAAAATAAAGGGTCTCACACTTCTGTATTTGTATTTTCTGATTTTCATCTACAGTGAATACTCCTTATTTAATGACTTTTTTATATTTTAAAGCACATTATAGTTCTGTTAGCTGCTGCGTTTTAAAATAAAAATCATGAGTCACCTTATAATAAGGTGCAGAACAAACCCTGCCTTACCTGCTAGCTAGCTTTTTACTTTATTATAGCAGTGACCTCTAGTGTACAGCTGTTGTATCCAGACCTGACATTTCCAGCTCACAGAGCAAGGCCCTTTTTTCATCTTGTGGAAAGGAAATAGCCTTAGAAAATGACCTTTCTGTTTTCTTTGGGTTCCTTTCAAAGAAAATTAAAAAATTCTCCCTTGAGACTTTGATATCAATAAGGAAACAACAGCAGTGAGCTACTTTAGTGGCTGCCCAGCCCTCACGCTCTGAGGCGGTTTCATATTGGGGTGGCTAAGGAAGAAACTTTGCATCCTCTGGCACTGCCTGCACTCTTATTTTACACTTTGGCATGCATAAATCTTTGTTAGAAAGCCAAATCTCAGGTGCATTTCAGTTCAGGACATACTAATCTAGTGCCTAGTAGGTAGGTAAAGTCAGCTGGGATTCCTTGAAATGAAATGTGCTAATTACTTGTAAGATGAGTTATGTTTAATTTGCTTCTGCTGTCAAAATTCCAGGGGAATCACTAGGAGACACAGTAATAACACTTCTCGAGCTCTGAGTCCTGTCTTTGACGGAAGCCAACAAAGTGTTTCACCACTTGTATTCCTGTAGGAATACTGTGCTTCTTCTTGATACCATTTTTCCAGACTGAGAAAATAGTGGTTGTCCTTCCTGCTGTAGCTTCCTGAAGGGAGGCCTCTCATGTGAACTAGTTATGTGTCAGGCAAAGTGATAGAGTAACCTGGGGAGATCAGAGAAACCCCAAGACCTTCCTCCATGGCCACTGAGGGCACCCAAATAACTGAAACTTTACTCCTGTTTTTTGATCACCCAGAAGAAATATGTCCACCTCATCCTTGTCTCCCTTACAGGTAAACCTGCATAAACAATCCCAGACACTAATTAAGAGTATGCAGAAACAGATACAAGAAGGCAGCCCTGCCTGGAGAATTAGGAAGCTTGGAAGCTTCAGGATAACGTAGTGGTGAGTGTTGGGCACCCTTCTTAGCCATAGAAGGGCAGGAACACAGGGCTAGGGCATGTAGCCATTGGGCTTTCATGCCCACAGATCCATCCAAGGATTTGCTACTGACAGAGTGAATGAGTCCCATCATTCAAAGTGTGTCATTGTGTCACATCTACTGATGATATGGCAAAATGGAACACCTCTGACCTCCCACAACCAAACTTCCTTGATTATATTTTCATAGTCAGTGGCTGTAGATAATTACCAATACTCATTTATCTTAAGGACATAAATTACCACAACAGGAAAACAACTCCTTCTGAACACACAATTGCATTTCAATCTGTCCAACTTGACAGATATTTCCATTCAGTAGTCACAGATGTTCCACCATAATTGACCATAATCCAAGTAATAAGGAGATGGATAGTGACTAGTAAGGCCTATGCACAGTACTAAACATGCTAACCTCACTTGTAAGTTGCATTTTGGTTGGTGAAGTTAGAGAAATTCATGGAGGAAGGGGTCAGGAACTCTCAGGAAAGTGAAGAAACCATGTTTCAATACTGTTGGCCTCCTGCTGCAAAACATCCAGCCTTACTGCTGAAGTGTTCCAAAAATAGACAGGCTTTCTCATTAGCCTTATGAGCATTTAAATAGGAGAGGGATCGTTACCCAAATTATATCCCTTAAAAGGGACTTTCACACTGGGGTAAACTCAAAAAAAGAACATTTACGCAGAAAGCAATTTTCTCTGCCTGCAATCTTCTGTATTCCCCTAACTCTCATTGGAATAAAAAACTTCCTCCCTCTCCAGCCTGATTCTCTTTTCTTCTTAATCCAGCTGTGAAATCATAAAGCTCCCTGTTTATGACAATAGTTTGTTGCCATGGAAACAGTTATGTCGTCATAAATTTAGCCTTATGATATGACCTCCCTGGCTGCAGGAACAAATTGAAAAGGAAGATTTGTTAGAAAGAGGACCTTGTTTAACCAGAAATTTCTATTTTAAATCCCTTTGCATAGCACACTCAGAAGCTTTTTAATAAGAAGACCTTTGATAGGAGCTGTGTACCTAATTACCTACTGCTTTATTATGCCATTTGAATTGCTTTGAATGTCACCTTTGAATGTGAGCTGACTTTTTATTGTTGGAAATTTTGAATTCCCAGCATCCTAACACAGCACTGTGCTGATTTCTTTGACTTCAGATCGTTGCCCTTCTGGGCAGTTTACTGTGCCCTGTGGTTTTGCTTGTTTCCTTCTTTTCAAACTGAACAATTTTTTTAAAAAGAAAAAGAAAAATCTATTATGGTACAGATGCTGAAGAGAATCTCTTAGGATTCTGGGACACCTCCTGCTGCCACACTGTGTGCAGTCCTCTTGTTATCACTGTACAAAGGGAGGGTCTGCTTTGGCATAGCCAGACATTTAAAATCTGATGGATGTCTGTCACACCTTGCTGCAGTATCCTCTGCTACCAAGTGAGACAACCTACGCATGCACACACACTTACATGTGGTTTTTAATGCAAAAGGTGCTGTCTAAATCCAAAAACTAAACACCAAAGGGCTGATGAACAACAAGAGCACACAGAAGCAGACATAAAAATCAGCAGCTGAAGCCACATGCAGCCTAGTCCTCCTGTGTCCTTGCTCACTGAGCCCATAAAAAGTTTCCCCACAGACCTCTTGCTTTCCAGTGAATGAAGCCATCTGCTTTTGTGATGCAAGCCTGGTGGTTTCAGGGAGCTGCAAAGCATTGAGGGGCTCCAAGAGGCTTCCCCCTCCCCAGCCTGTGCAGAGGGGAGACTACAGCATAGCATGACCTTCTCCCTGAAAAATTAAAAAAAAAAAAAAGCTTTTGGAAAATCGACATTATACAAATTGGGGGAAAAAATAAGCCCTGAAGTTGTGAAAAGGGTTACAGATTTCCCCTGAGCATTTCGAAACAGCAGCCTGCCATTTCTGCAAGAGACTGCTCAGCTCTGACACAAGGCAGAGGGGCACACCCTGAAGCTGTCACTCTGTGGAAATAGGAATCATAGAATGGTTTGGGTTGGAAGGGACTTAAAAGATCATCTAGTTCCAACCTCCTTGCCATGGGTAGGGACACCTCCCACTAAACCAGGTTGCCCTCTTCACCTTTCTGTGTTGGCCAGTGTGTTAGTTTGGATCTCCACTCAAACGAAGCTTGCATTATTGTCAGGGTAATACCTGTAATATAAAAATTAAAGCCTCTGTAAGAAAGAGAATTAGCATTTTAAAGTGCTTTCAGTTGTAGGTAAGCAAATCCTGCCCAGGACAGCTAATTTTAAAAATAATTCAATTATTTTTCAAAATAATTACACTGAGTGATCTAATTGCTTATCAATACCTGAAGGGGGGCTACAGAAAGGCAGGGGTAGGACTTTTTAATAGGATATGTGATGGGAAGACTAGAAATAATGGATGCAAATTGGAAGAGGGTAGACTCAGGCTCCAAACTATTCTATGATTCTGTGATTCTATGTGTGGGAAGCATTATCAGAAGGGCAATGGGGCAAGGCTCCAGTGAGTAGAAGGAAAATGGGGCTTTAAGTGGCCAGCTCTCACCAGCCAGGACACTAGTGGGGCTGCACAGCTGTACATAACCAGAGTGCTGTGGTCCATCCGTGCTGTCTACAGCTGGGAGAACAGAACTGCCTGGACAACACATCATGTCATACCTATTTCCACCTATTATGACAATTCTGCACATTTTCTTAGAAGTATATAGAATCATAGAATAGTTGAAAATAGAATCATAGAATAGAATATGAAAACACCTATCCTTGTTTTCTCTTCTTGTCCCCTTGTTATTTTGTCCTCAAGAAATGGACTATGGCAAAGGTGTGTGGAATTGTAGAAATACTATTACACAACACACTGACCTATTTGGACATCTTTCTATCCTCAAATACTCTTGATTTCACCATCAACTGTCAGATTTTTAAAAAACTTTTTTTTTCCCCTCTCCCTCTCTCTATTAATTCCCTCCAACATTTTTTCAACAGAAAGACGCTCTCAGATGAATGCTGTGTTCACACCAAGACCAACCTGGGGCAGCAATGCTCAGGAAAAGCCTCTACGTTTTTTATGCTTGAGCAATATTCCTGCTTGGGATGCATTTGCCTTTGTGCCAGTGCCTCATGTATGGCCAAAAATTAGCTCTCCTTCTAGGCTGGGCTGTGCTGTCAAAAGCAACATCTCTACTTTCTGTGTTTGTGCATCTGATGTTTCCCTTACATAGGAATCATTTAACATTTGTCTTTATAAATCTTTACACTCTGTTTTTGCAAACTATCTAGCTCACCCTGTATTTTAAGAATCTCATCCAGATCACTCTTCAGTTTTCTGCCATCCACAGACTCTACTGTATGCATTTTCACATGGTACTTTCCTACCACGTGAAAGTATTGAGTAGACATGAACTTGAGGTTTTTTTAAAGATCCATCAGGACCCATCTCACCATCTTCATTCATTGCAATACTCGCATGTCTGTGAAAGCTGCCTGCTCTGTTTGGTGACTGCAGAAGAACATTTACTTCAAGAGAGGCTTTTAGCCCTAAGTAGCCTTCATATGTCAAGACTGATCCAGTGTCCTCTGTGCTTAAGTACTACAGAGCCATTACAATGTTTCCATATCCCTTCTTCATCACTAAAGCACATTTTGGGGTGGGTTGTCAGTCAGCTGCTGGGGGCTCCTTTTAACCTGCTCCTTTTTTCCCCTTCAGTGCTAAGCAAAACATGATGGGCTCAGACTTTTTGGTTGCTGGTTGTGGTTTGTGAAATACAGATGTACAGTAAATGACAAGTCTTGTGAGGGATGCTGAAAGGAAGCAGTGGTGGGAAGTTTTTCAGTTCAAGGAGGAATAGTGTGGGTGTGGTGCAGAACTGAAAGAAAATTGGACAGAAAATTAAATTGGGGAGTGAAAAAACTATTTTTAACTGGGCTTTGAAAATCTTGCTGTGGCCTGGCCCTGTCTGAAATGATTTAGAGCCATAACTATTTCCTGGGGCTTGCATTTTCCATAAGGGAAAACATCTGATAGCAGAGCAAGAGGTTTGTTCTTTCCGAGTACATCCAGAGCCTTATCGTTTTTAAGGGAGAAAACAGAGGGCACTTGGTACCCTGCACACAGCACAGATGTCTGGCTATTCTCCATGCCATGTGAGATCTTCTGGGCATGCAGGGAAAATGAGAACTCAGATGGTGAGAGATGCATCCCTTTGCAGTAGAGGAGAGACAGCATTTCCCCAAGACAGACATTGTATTTGATGAAGAACTGCCAGGAGACAGATACGCATAAAGAGGTGATGCATGTAATTACTATACCCACTGAATTTAATCATAAAAATATACAGATTTTTTTTGCACAATCAGGACTTTCTGTGCTTGTTTCACTGGGAAAAACAATAAAATAGAAAACCTGCTTACTTTTGAGCATCATAAGCCCAGAGGAGGAACTGGGCAGGAGCTGAGTGAAACTTGTACCATGGTAGCCAGAAAACACAAACACAGAGAACAGTGATGCCATATGCTTACTGTCCCTCTGCTTCTCTACTAGCAAGCTAAGCTTGCTCTTGAAATTCATCACTTTTCCAACCTCACTAATGTGGAGAAATCCTGTCCTACAGCCAGCTAAAGAGGAATGACTCCAGACTGTCGGGCTCATCTTTGCACCAAGTTTTGTATTTCCCTGCTCCTACTACTGACCTTTTTTATAAGTAATCTAAACAAATGCATTTTGCAGATGCTGTGACAGGATGAGAAGCAGTAGCAAAAAGCATATTCATTACTAAGGAGACATAAACCCAAGAAAATAGATTATCCTATTGTTAGACTTTGTCTGCTGGATGAGATGTTACTGCTTCAGTATGTTTAATTTCCAACACTCCACTGGGACCACAGCCCAAATATCCTGGTATTTGGGAAAAAGCAAGGAAATGGTATAGGATTTGCACACCCAAAGCTGTAACATTTCAAATGGCTGCTCTGACCTGGCCTTCATGATGGTGCTCACAGGAGGGAAAGCTGCATCAAGTTAAAAGCAGGTTAAGTTAAAAGTTGCAAGCAAGGTGGGGGTTCCTCCAAGCCAGGAGAAGTACTGGGGAAGGGTTGTGCTGTTTGCACTGTTGCTGCTGCCCTGGGCATCCTATGCTTCCCTTACAGCTGAAGGACAGGAAAAGCTTCTTGCTGCTTAGACCCCATTCCTTCTGAGAAGACAAATTTCATCCAAATTCCACGAAGGACAAAGGGAGGTTGGATATCCCAGATGTGCATTCAGAGCTGACATCTGCCTCATTTGCAAATGAAGACTTTGGAAAAAAAAAAAGAGACCTACAAGACAGCTGCATCTGGTGTGACAAATTACAGCCTTGAGCCTTTCCAGTGGAGGATCCAAGCCCCAGCAGGCAGAAGTTGGTGGTCACTGTGCAACATGGAGATAAAACCCCACAGCAGTGGCACAGGGAATGGTGCAGCAGTAGCTCCTGGGGGTCATCGCTGCTCTGCAGACACCAGCAGAGCATTCAGCCACAAGCCATTTCTCCTCAATTACCAGACACTTAGCAGCTGTGCAGCATTGCTGAGAGCTTCACTAAGTCTTTTAGGAAATTTTTTTTTCTCAGGCCTCAGAATACTGGTTGGCCACAGCCGAAAAGCTGACTGTGGGAGGCCGGTTGGCAAAGGTTGTGCCTGCAATGGTCTGTGCTGCTCTCAGCCACAAGTGACCCTCCTATATGCAGAAAACCTCAACCCCTGGTTCTGCCAGGGGCCATTTCCACTGAAGCACAAAGACCTTGAGCCCTCTTTCTACCCAGCACCAGTGATTTGTCTGCTGGTACCACAGGTACTTGCATCCAGGTGATGGTGCACAGCACCACTGCGGAGGCTGTGAGAGGAATTTAGACTCTTGAAATGGGATGGAATGGTATGGGTTAGAAGGAACCTTAAAGATCATCTAGTTCCTATCCTCCTGCCATGGGCAGGGACACCTCCCACTAGACTCAGTGCCTCATCCAGACTGGCCTTAAACACCTCCAGGGAGGGGGCATCCACAAGCTCTCGGCACAACCTGTCCCAATGTCTCACCACCCTCACAGGAAAGAACTTCTTGCTTAGATCCAGCCTAAATCCCCCCTCTTCCAATTTGCATCCACTACTCCTAGTCCTTCCATCACATATCTTATTAAAAAGTCCTACCCCAGCCTTTCTGAAGCCCCCTTCAGGTATTGATAAGCTGCTATGAGGTCCTCTTCAGCCTGTCCTCAGAAGTGAGATGCTCTTTCTTCAGCCCTCTTGGAAGAACACTTTCAGGAGCATATTCTTGTGAGGATGCCAAGGGCAGGTGAAGTCATCCCTGGGGTCAGGTTCTGGCTTCCCTCTGCACAGCCTCAGAACACAGAGGGATCAGCTGTGAGTGGAAGAGGCTACTGGTGCTTCCCTTGGGGGACCTGAATTGCTTTTACTGGCCTCAGAGGGGTTTGGACAGCCCTGAGGTTGCTAGCTTTTATTCTGGGGGTGATGGGAAGGTCTGTTTGGTTCTAAAGCCAGGAAAAAGCAAAGATAGTCTGGCAGATGGGTGCTGAGGAGGGCAAGGTAAGAGCAGCAGCATCCAGGCTGCTTAATACCACATTTTTAAGTCTGAACAGAGAAATTTCACATAGCAGAAGGGCAGCCTTGCTGATAGCTGTTGGCACATTCTGCCTCTGGACAGGCAGTGAATTTGGACTCAAGGCTCTGGAAGGGGATCCAGCAGCCAACTGGTATAATTATTCTCTACATTTGTGACCACATCCTCATTTCTTCTTTTCCTTTTTCTTTCTTTTTATTTTTTTTCCTGTGTCCTTTTTGTCCACCTGAATAATAGCTACTAATAGGTTACATGCACTCTGTGACACATCCATAGTAGTGCTGTGTATATCCAGACACATGGCAACCTTCTCTTTCTGGTACTGTTAGCCTCCTTTTACTTCTTAAAACTAGTTTTTAATTGTGTCTGAGACAAGTGACAATGAAAACCCCTTCCTTCCCTCTGCCTACACTAAATCTGACAAGAGGATGAACAGCAGAAGCAGTTGCCTTGCTGATAACACAAGGTAAATTCAGGCAGGAGGAGCCTCTCAAGTTGAAGTATGCCTCTTATCTCCACATCCCCATGATTCATGTTTCCATAATTCCTCCCTCATGTTCAGAAGGGAAGCATTGCCCTTTGGGCTGCTGCTGTATAAAATGTTCTGCATTTGGGAAGGAGTGTGCTCCTGTCAGGGTCATGCTAAGATCAGTGAACATGTACTGCCTTGGCCCTGAGTAGAGATGCCTCTCAGGTGAGTGCTATGTCAGCATTCTTTATTTATTTCACCTTCATCTTCTTTATGAGGGGAGATACATCCCTATTTTTCAGCTGCTGGCTGGTGAAATGGGGCTGGTTTGGTCTCCAACCTTCCAGCAGGATTTATTTCTGGGGTAATTTCAGTATGTTTATGTGCAGTCCATGCACATTGCTCCTTACACTGCCCCAACAGAGCCTTGCAGATAGCACTGCAGTACTGCTCATCTTCTACAAAGACAAAAGCTCTTACTGGGGAAATTATCAGTGCACCATCAGCAGAGCTTCAACTAAGAAATACCAGGGCATCTAAAAGGCAGTGATGTGAATAACTACCAAGCATCAGGCAGGAGAAGTGAAATATCCTCCTTTTCCCCCAGAAATGTTTACCCTCTAAGACACTATTCCTAAGTAAATATTCAATTAAGCCACCAAGGAATTCTTTATATTCACATGTAAACACCAATGTAAGGGAGTACTGCCTGGATTTCTACAAAATGCAAACTAGCAAGCAGAGGTGTCTGTGGACATCCAGAATCACATCCACTCAGACTTCAGGACATTTTTCTCTTGGAGCAGGTCCAGAATAGGTTCACAAAGATGATCAGAGGGTTACAGCCCCTCCCTTTTGAGGACAGGCTGAAGGAGTTGGAGTTGTTCAGCCTGGAGAAGAGAAGGCTCAGGGGGGCCCCATAGTAGCTCATCAGTACCTGAAGGGGGCCGACAGAAAGACAGGGGTAGGACTTTTTAGGAGTAATGGAGTAATGGAAATAAATTGGAAGAGGGAGGATTTAGGATGGAGATAAGAAAGAAGTCCTTTACTGTGAGGGTGGTGAGACACTGGAACAGGTTGCCCAGAGAGGTTGCGGATTCCCCCTCTCTGGAGGTGTTTAAGGCCAGGCTGGACAAGGCACTGAGCAGCCTGATCTAGTGGGAGATGTCCCTGCCTATGGCAAGGGGGTTGGAACTTGATGATCTTTAAGGTCCCCTCCAACCCAAACCATCCAGTGATTCAGGCCCTCTGGATCAGCTTGCTTTGTAGACTGGTTCTATGCAGCTTTCCAGTCAGCCTGCAGTGGTGGTGCTGTACAGAGAGTGATAAATGTTGGGAGAATTCAGGGGGGAAGGAAGAAGATGGAGACATGCTGCAAAACTTCATCATCTCAAATTGGATTTTCCCTTAGGTCTAACTAAAAATAAATTAGCTAATAGTATATTCAATTAATTTTGCCAAGTTTGACTAATACTTTAATTAGGAGGGAAGATCCTAATCTCACAGAAAACAGACAATTTCCAAAGGCTGACATGAGACTCTGCCACCAGAGTATGTCTCTGTGAATTGCTGTGAGATGAGCATCGTGCAGGCTCACACAGAAAATTGTCACATGCAAGGAGCAGAGGCAGCAAAGCAGTGGGAGCTATTTAA
Source organism: Turnix velox (assembly GCA_013400935.1). Taxonomy (NCBI): domain Eukaryota; kingdom Metazoa; phylum Chordata; class Aves; order Charadriiformes; family Turnicidae; genus Turnix; species Turnix velox. The sequence continues at coordinate 349,694 of VZTY01017880.1, read as the reverse complement.
CCTTGAGGAAGGTGTGTGTGCTGTTGGAAGGACAGGTATTGTGAAGCTTTTAATTTCTTCTAGTGGAAAAGATTGGCAAGCTAAAATATAAGGGAGAAAATCATAATTTCATTTTATCGCTGAGGCAAGTTAATTGAGTGTCCTTACACACATCATCACGAGTGGAAGAGAAACTCCAGCTTCCACAGTAATTTTTGTGAAAAATACTTAGTAAATGCTACAAGAAGTTTATTTATGAAACCAGCAGGAAGCAGGAGTGGGCAGCCCTCTTGTGATCATGGCTTTATTGAAGTTACAGGGCAATGGTACCAGTTCCAGATGTAGATGTCAGGGCATATAGGTGCATTGAGATAGCTGTGCCTTTTGACTCCTTCCCAGTGGTCACTGGTTTGAAAGGCTTCATGATGGCAGACACAAACTTCACAGCTTTAAAAATGCCCATATAGGGTAATTTTTAATTCCTGGCACCATATATTAACACAAGCTTAGACTTTGGAGAAAAGATTATTTAATTCTGATTTATAGCTGCTCCTCTTCACTATCTCACTGACAGTGTAAACAGAAAAATGTGAAATAATGCCAATTTCTTCTACTTCTCATTTATTTCTTAAGACAATTGTTAACCCACTGGGATAAGCTATGTAATTTTTACTCTCTTTAATCAGGTTAACAGAACTGGGATTGCAAACAAGAAAATTTCACATAACTCTTTTTACCCATTTTACGAACTCATTTTTCCTGTGTTATGCATCTATTCCCACTTTTTCTCTGCCCAGTTGGACAATAAGAGAAGGCAGTTCAGTATTTACTCCACACTCATGTAATTTGAGGATCTGAAGTATGGAATGAACTAGGGAATATACTGAAGACAGAAGCCAGAGTTTCCCAGTTGAATCCAGATGGATAGACAGAAAGCTACCTCTTTTACTATGATCCCTGGCATAGTAAAATTCTGAAATGCTAAGTATATAATTTTTTAAAGTACTTTAAGTGACACATTAATCCACCAAAAAAAAAAAAAAAAAAGAAAAATCCAGAACTTGACTCTTCAGGAGTTTCTGTAAAACCAAAGAGCCTTTCTGGGGATTTTGAAACCATCTCCCTAAGCAGGCTTACATGATAAATCATGTGTGATGCCAAGTCCAGAAAATCATCAGAAGTCTTGTGATCTGTGGTGGGTTTTTTTTATTTCCTTCAAGTCTCAGTTTGTGTGACTAAACAATTCCTTGCCAAGCTTGGCTTGCATTTTTGGAAAAAAAAATCTAGCCCTTTGGCTGCAGAGCTGACCTCAGGGATCAGAAGTCTGGAGATTGAGTAAACAGAAAAACAATTAAAAAAGTAATTTTTTTTAAGATCATGTGCTTCTTGAAACAACTTTATGACTTTTGAAGTCTGTGACATGATTTTTGAGCATGTTAGGATGGCAGTATTGGTCCATGTTGAGGAAGGCTTTTCCTCCCCTGCATGCTGGCATGAAACCAGTCCTGTTGAGGACAAACTGTGGGGACTTTGGTGATGGTCCAGGAAGTCATTGCCCTGTGGTACAAACCTGTAGCTTTTCCAGACAAATGGTGAAGTTTTGTTGTCTTTTCATAGTGGAGAGCTGCTCTCCTCCTTCCCCTGATTAAAAGCTTGGAGGATCTAACCCAACTGCTATCACTTCATTTTAAAGACAGGTTACCCCTTGGCCCAGCACTGCAGAATGAATTTTGTCCAAATTTTGAAATTAAATACTTGAAGTAGTGGCTCTTTTTTCTGTGTATTTTCCTGCAATATTTGACTGTTGGTTGGGATTCCCAAGGTGCAGACAACATTCCTGTTCACCCCTCAGGGACAGCAGTATCAAAAGGGTGCAGGTGGTGTTGGAAGCACTTTCCAAAACACCAGCAGGATTAACTGTGGGCAACCTCTTGAGCCAGCTCAGCTCTCAGAGAGTTCTGGGAGTATGAATTTTTCTGGAACTAGACTTGGCACTGCCCAAGAGGACGGCATGGAGGAGAGCCCCATTTGCCCTTTCTCCTGCAGTCCTGCAGGAAGGGGTAATCCCAATGATTGTACACATCTGATAAAACTGAAGAATGGCCTTATCAGATCTGTATCTCTTATCAAAGAATGGTATCTGCACTGCCAAAGTTGAACAGATACTAGATAAAAGATAATGTATTTCCCTCTCTGGAAGTGTTTAAGGCCAGGCTGGACAAGGCACTGAGCAGCCTGATCTAGTGGGAGGTGTCTGTGCCTATGGCAGTGGGGTAGGAACTAGATGATCTTTAAGGTCCCTTCCAACATGAACAATTCTATGATTTTATTTATGGGTCTTTTCAGTATTTGTAGGATCTGGTAGAAGAGTAATGGCTAAGGGAGAAAAGGTAGAAAACATGAGCAGGTATTATATGTGTAACAAAAAAATATCTCCTAAGACTCAAAAGTTTTTTTCTTATGAAACCACGATGATGGTTTCAGCAGAGACACTGCTACAACTTCAGTTGTAGCTGCATTGAAATGATACGCATTTCTATTCTTAGCCAAATGAACACATCGTTATCTACATCTTTTCCCAGACTGCCACTGGTCAGATTAACAGCCTGTTTTACTAACCTACTTCCACTATGAAAAGCATCTATTCATTAGTAATATTTCACATCTCCCAGAGAATTTGGAGCTTACACCTCCTCCTTTACTTACTCAGCTTCTGAAAAAAATGTCTCTAGGGCAGATTTGCCTGCCTCCCTGTGACAACATAAAGTAAGCTACTAAATCAACAGTAGCTTGTGTTCCTCTTCTAGAAATGGTCCCAGTTGCCTGGTTCCTTACTGGCCACTGTCCAAAGCTCTTTTTTGTGCCCCATGCACCCTCTTTATCATAGAATCATAGAATGATTTGAGTTGGAAGGAACTTTAAAGATCATCTAGCTCCAACTTCCCTGCCTCCCACTAGACCAGGTTGCTCAGTGCCTCATCCAGCCTGACTTTCAACACAGAGAGGGCACTTTCAACAGAGAGAGGGCATCCACAGCCTCTCTGGGCAACCTGTTCCAGTGTCTCACCATCCTCACAGTAAAGAACTTCTTTCTTATATCTAGCCTAAATCTCCCCTCTTCCAATTTACATCCATTATTCCTAGTCCTGCCATCACATATCCTATTAAAAAGTCCTACCTCAGACTTTCTGTGGACTCCCTTCAGGTATTGATAAGCTACTATGAGGTCCTCCCTGAGCTTCTCCAGGCTGAACAACTTCTTGTGCATCCCAGACCTCCCTTGGCTTTCCTCTGGAGCAGTGATTCTATGTCTTTTCCTAACGTGAGGCACATACGGTACACCAGTCTCTCTGCTGGAGACAGGCAGAGAAAGGACATTCTATCACCAGGAGTAACAGCCTCTGAGCTGACATGATCCCACCCAGTACCCTTGTAAAGAGCTCATTTTTGCCCTCCATGCTTCACACTGTGAACTGACAGTTGTACTAGCAGTAGTCAAATAGCCTTCCCCTAGGAATAAAAGTTGAGCAGGAAGTTTCATCCACCCCAGGGAGCACAAAAATGTACCATCCTTGTCTGACTTCCTGTCCTTCATTAGGCAAGGCAAGCAGCAGGCTGATTCATAAATCCCACTGCAATCTTTTCTGGCCAAGACTTCTTAACGCTGTCCATGTGATGTGTGGCCTCATATTGCAGTGGGAATAATGTTGCTCTGAGGCTTTTGACTACTGAATTGCAATGCTTCAAGATGGGGAGGGCTGCATTCATCCATGTGCACACGTCGTGGCTTTTCTTCTCCTTCCTGCCATAGTTCAAGTCACCTCTGGAAAAGTGAGGTGCAAAGCGTAGTCACCTCTGGAAAAGTCTCTTTGCAAGATCTCCCCCTTATCATGACCCAGATTCTCAGTCCCCATTAGGTGACACTGGAGCTGTTGTTGGTATAGAAAGAATTCTTTAGTGGTTGCCTCTCAGAGTTGCAGCCATCCAAGAATATCACAACAAAACCACTTTCATGTTTGCAATGTTTTTTTTTCCTGATTGTCAGAATTTAGTCTTTTCCACTGTGCTCTGTTTGATATTTCCAAGATGGCATTAATACCCACAACTTTTTCTTTCCTACCCCAATTCTAAGGACCCAAAATTTACCCAAAAATGAGTGACAAATCTGTGTTGAAGTTTGCTTGGCTGACAGTGGGGACAGAGGCGGTGGAGCCATCCCACAGAGTACTTTTGCTCTGGGCTGTATGTAGGGTTTGTATTGCAAGGTTTTAGTAGCCAGGAGGCTACCAGAATGGTTTCTATGAGAAGCTGCTAAAAGATGCCCTGTGTCTGATAGAGACAATGCCAGCTGGCTCCAAGAAAGACCCACTGCTGGCCAAAGCCAAGCCCATCTGTGATGGTGGTAGTACCTCTGAGATAACATATTTATGAAGGGGGGAAAAATATGCTCTGCAATAGCAGCCAGAAGGAAGGAGTGAGAATATGTGTGAATATGTCAGATTTTAAATTATGTATCAAGCTTCATGCAGGACATAAATCAGGAAGGACTCCCTTGTTTCTTCCCAATATTCATCGTTGCACAGCTGAACATCTACAGCGACAGAGCTGAGGATGTTTACATGCCTCTGAATCATCAGGTCTTGATGGACCTCAATTTGTCAGAGCTTTTAAGAAGAGGTCCTGTGTTCCTCCCTCACAGGGACAAAAGTTCCTGGTCATAAGTGACTTTTGATGGTGCTGAGTACCTCAGCTTCAATTTTATCAAAGCAATATTGAACTTCTCTTCTACTCTTGCTAGTATTCTCTCCAATTTCCTGTGCTTGTTAGGTCAGGCTCTGGCCCTACAAATACTTAGACACAAACCTTTATGGACATCAAACAGCCCCTCTGCACAACTGCCCTGAGCAGATGAAAGCACATCCTGAAGCCTTTGAAGAACTGAGGCCAGAGGTCTTGGGGGGGTAGGCACTCCCAGCTCTCTGTGTAATTCCAGTCCAACATGAGGCAATCCTACAGCATGATGAAAATACACTAGCAAGTGGTGTTCAATATTGTTTGTTTTCCTGCATGATGAGGTTTTTCTTTTTCTATGTATTTTAGAGCAGCACTGCTTGCTACCCAGAGAAACTGCAACAAAAGCTGTTTACTTTCTGAGTGCAGTAATTTGTCTTGTAGGAAAGAAAGCAATGAAGGAGAATAAAGGCAGGTAGTTTCAACATCAGTAATTGCCAGCATGACAGCCATCTGCAGAAGGCTGAAGGGAGAGTGGCAGTACTGCTGTGCCAAGAACTGCTCCAGCCACAGGCAAGAATGTGGCTGTGTCCTCATTGCTGGGGGCTCATTCTAGTTTTGCATCAAACTTCTGTGGGTCTGTGATCCCAATGGGCCTCTCATGCCACAGACTGACCCCTTTTCCTATATGACCAGTAATTTTAGGTCTCAGGTTGATGCTTAAAGAGAGTGGTTGATGCTCTAATTCCTGTTTGTTTTAAAAAAAGTGCCCATTAGATGCTCTGAATGGTTTGCCACCTTTGGAAAGGCAAGCAAAGATGTCCTGCCGTGCCAGATCTCTGTGCTGCCATGGCAACTCTGCTCGCAGGACCCCAGTTAGACATTTTAAAGGTGTACTTGATATTTCCATGAGACCCACAAAGAGCTGACAGTCATATAGACACACTTTGAGCGTGCAGTTGAAGACAAAAGCTGGTGACTGCCAGGAGACCATAAAACTGATTGAATAAAATGATTTTTAATGACACTAATTTCCTGATTTAATGTATAGTAGGAAACTCTCCTCTAGATCCCTTTAGCAGAAAGTACATGGAAAAATGATTAGGATTTAGACCCAGAGGCTGTCTCTCCACTATAATAAAAGAAAGCAGAGAACATTACTTGGCCCTGAGGCCAGCTGGCACTGCACAGCTCATCTCTGTACTGCTAAATTCACCTACCCTCAAAAATGTATCAGTGTCCCCACCCTCACTAGTGCAGAAGGTGTCAGACCTGCACTGACCCTGAACCATATCCGGGAGTCCAGAAGTGGCTGGAGGTCCAGCATCACTGAGGAAACCTCTAGGTTAGACCAATGTGTTGAAGATGCCTGGAGACCATGTGGGTTATGCATGGAGCTGAGGAAGTCATACCTTTACATGACTTGCTAAATTTAAATAGTGTGGCCACCCTGTCTGAACTGGTGTGTGTTTTGGTCCTCCCCTCCAGCCTCCTCCATGACTGGCCAAAGTTCATGTTGCACATACAATGAGACTTAGCTGAGATGTTAATTGAAGGTTGAGCTTTACACCTCTTTCTGTGTGTGGTTATGTTTGTGAGAGTGCATTTGCTCATGGCAAAGGGCTGGAGTGAGTGTTGTGTGGTTCATTTAATGTCACCTTTTTGCTACTGTCATAACTCATGCTGGGCATCAGGCAATGTGGCTCATCCATGCATGCGTGCCCCAGGCTGTCTCCCAGCACACTGTGACCTTGCTTTGAATCAGATACAGGTCTTGGGGAAGCATTTTTGCTAAGGTTCTCTGTTACTTTTGTCAGGCTCCAGGTGCAGTCAGAGCCAGACCAAATTTTTCCAGGAGCTGCTGAATGATTCTGTCTTGAGGAAGAATTTATGGGGTGCAGGTGAATCTCTGAAGTGCAAAATAGATATAAGCTCTTCCCTACTGGCTCTGCATTGACTTTCTTTAGCTGCCTACTGGCTTTCAGAGAGGAAATTTGCTTGTCTTGACACAGCAGTTAGAGTTGTGATGTGAAACTGGAGAAGACCATTGGAAGAACAGAGCAAGCTCCCTGCTGTGAACACAGAAGCTTTTCTAAAAATCACTTCCAGCAATGTACTTCAGGGAGTGTCTCCTGCCATTGCCTGCAGTTGCAAGAACATCTTCAATAAGTAGTTTCTAAACCCTGCCTTTCATGTTTTCAGAAGTAAAAAGATCCACTTGCCAGTTTAATTAACCTTAGCTGGGTCCCTCAACTTGGAGCTTCTTCTCTGTTATGTTGAACATAGCTGAAGTCTATGAAAATGGGCCAGAGAGCTTGTTTTGTCCTGTTCAGAGTGAATGGGTTAATGTGAGTATATTAAAAATCATCAGAAGCTCAAATCAGGTAATAAATGTGTCCTCAGAGGCTCTTTGATAGCTCTCTTTTCATTGTTTTGGGTTTTTTTTTCATCTTCTTCATATTGAAAGAAAGGGACAGGTGCCAGGTGTTGTGCTGGGCTGTGAAGTGAGTGCTTGCTGGGTAATTGCAGCTCATTTCTCCTGTGACTGGACATTGATCACTGTTGAGAAGCTCTCCCTCCCATTGCCCCTCGTGTAGAGCAAGGAAACAAAAGCACTTTTCAAGGTCATGGAGACCATTGGCTGGCTCTGACCGGTGATGTGAGCCCCATGGCTTATGATTCTGCTGTGATATCATTCCCAGAAACACAAAGAAAGGACAAAGGGACTTTGATATCACATGAGAACATCTAATCATCAGGTTTTACACCTGAGCTTTGGACATCATTATTTGTGCCAGATGTTCTGCCAGAGAGATGCCTGTGTGTAAAAGGTTCACACTGGCCAGATGTCATCCCAAGCTCCCTATATGGCCACTAGAGAAAAAAAAGGTACATTGGTAATTCAAGGATGTTATTCATCTCCTCCTGAGGATGAAGGGTCTATTTAAAGAAAAGAACTGTATTGTGAAGCGCCTACTGCTGTCCAGAGACAGAAAAGCTCCTTAGCTGAAATGTAGCAAGCTGTCCCCATTGGAGGACATATAGGGGACTCTCACTCCAAAAAGGCAACAGTCTACCACTTCCCCCCATATATTGTGTTATAGTTCATCCTCTCTTAACTATTTCTGTCTAATAAATGCCTGCTGCTGGTCTCAACTCCATTTTTCTTATGTTAAAGGCTTTTTTAATATCCCGGTCTCTGGATAAATAAATGTGACAGATAATCTGTTAGGCTCAGATGAAAAAAAATAACCTTTTTCTCTTAAAAGGAAACTTTCCCTTTTCACAGGAGAAGATGCCCACAGAAGCAGGATGTTGCCATCACTGAAGCTGTTTTATACCTTTGTCAAGATGAGCTCTGAGGCTGTCCTTCATTAGCAGGACTCCCCAGGAAATGTCACAGAATCACAGAATATCAGGGATTAGAAGGACCTCAAGAGATCATCTTGTCCAATCCCATGCCAGGATCACTTTTGGTTTCTGAAATCCTTTAGGGAAGCAAGAGCATTTTGACTGAAATATAAACCCAAGCAACTGTTGGCAGGCTTTTTTCTCTTCTTATATTAAACAAGCATTTAATTAAAAAAAATAATCCAACAGATGGCAGGGCTGTACCTAATGCAAGACCGAGCACTTCTCCAGTGGATTTAAGGTGGTCTGCAATACATTTTAAAAGATAGGAACCAAAAGATCCATGCATTGCTGAGGATATATAAAAGAAACCATTAATATCTGCCTTGCTTTTAGTTTAATTGGAAAAGTTTTCTTGTCTTTTTCCTAATTTGTTCCCAGCTTTCCAGTGTGGCATCATGCCTGGTTTATCCAGAGGCCTCCTGGGTATCTGTGCAGGTACCTCTTGGGGATCCTTACCCTGGGGAACTGACAGCAGATAAGGCAAAACAAGGAATTAGGTGCAGTGCTTGTGCCCCTCAGCCCTGCTCAGGACAGCTATGAAATCCAAAGCTGGTCCCAGAAATACTGGAGAGTAGTCAGAAGGTTGAGAGAGGTTCTTCTCCTCTACTCTGCCCTGATGAGACCACATCAGAGGTAGTATGTCCAGTTCTGGGGACTTCAGTTGAAGAAAGAAAGGGAACTTCTTGAGAGAGTCCAGCGCAGAGCCACAAAGACAATGAAAGGATTGGACCATCTCCCTATGAGGAACTGGATTTTCCATGCTCCCTGCTGGGCTTGCTGAAGGAGCTGGGTCTCTTTAGCTTGGAGGAGACCATAAATATGTAAAGTGTGAGTGTCAGGAGGATGGGGCCAGGCTCTTCTCTGTGACCTCCAATGATTGGACAAGGGGCAATGGATGTAAACTGGAACACAGGAGGTTCCACAGAAATATAAGAAAAAAACCTTTTTCATGGTGAGTGTGACAAAACACTGGAACAGGCTGCCCAGATAGGTTGTGAGGTTCTCCTTCTCTGGAGACATTCAGAACATGTCTGGATGTGTTCCTGTGTGACCTGATCTGGGTGTTCTTGCTCCAGAAGGGAATTGGACTAGATGATCTCTTGAGGTCCCTTCCAATTCCAGAAATTCTGTGATTCTGTGAAATCTTCTATTCCTCTCCTCTCTTCCTTTCTTCTCCTTCTTTCCCTGGTTTTGCTCTCAGCCACTGCATCATCCCACCAGCAGTCAGCATCATGGTTCTCACTGCATGGGGAGTCAGAATTGTAATGCAGGGGAAAAAAAAGACAACATGTCTGAGACCAAATTTCTGCAGAAGCTGTGCAGAGGCTTTTGTAACTATCAATGGGTCATGACTCATTTACAGAACATGCAAATGGAATAATCCTTTCTGCAAAATGGGACAGAGAGCCTTGGATCTCAGACACATTATTCACTTGTTTATGTTTGAACTCTCCTATGGGCTTTTCCAGATTGGAGATGACTGAGCCAGGAGCAATAATTCATTGGGAGACTTCTGCTTTAACCCTTTTCTGCTGTTTTTTTTTCCCTCCTCCACCTTCATAGCAAATGAGGTTTGGGCAACCCACCAGCTTCCTTGGCCTGAACTTTCTCCTCAACTTCAGTTTGGTGGTGGTGGACATGCTACTCAGACCAGAGTTTTGGGATTAAATAAATAGACACAGATGTGCAACGGAGATGGTTGTTTTAATTTTCCTTGATGGTATATAGGGAATTCTGATGTAGGCATGAAAAAGGAAGAGTAACTATGCAATCCCACACAACCTGACAACATTTTCTTGCAAGTTAGGCAAGCTTGCAAGCTCTCTGGAGAATTTGGGTTGATGTGGAGGCTTGCTCGGGGGTTTCAAAGATTTTTGAAACCCAAACGTGGCTGTTTAAACAGAGTTTCTAAGTTTTTCCCCACTCTTTCATACAAATAAGCTGAAGCAAGATTCTTACATAGAATAATAAAGAAAAGTGATGCTATTCCCAAAGACATGGAGTAAAGAGGTGAGGATTTTTTCACTTGGATACCTCATTACTTTCTAGAGCTGGTGAGAGAGATAGCCTGAGGGCTGAGGAAAGAATTTGTTTATGCTCTTTCTGAAATGACAAGATCTTGAAGAGAGGCTGTCACCAGATCTGATGTCCCCACTCAGCGTTTGCTCTTCAGACTCTCCACTACTATTTCCCCAGTTCTGCTGTTTTTAATAGACTCATTCAATGAAGGAGCAAATCCCTTCAGCCCTGAAACTTGGAGAAGCTGCCCTGTCCATGGGAAGAGATAGGTGGAGGTGACTGCACCAGGGATGAGGAGAGAGATGGACACAGTCTCACTTCCCCTCTCCATGAGTTTCTTACATCATGGAAAAATTACATTGCAGAATTGGGACCAGATAGAACCAGTGTCCTGTGATCTACAAGTGTCTCTAGAAACTATCATATGCTTTCCCGGTAGACTGAAGATCTGAGTTAGTCTTTTGGATGACTTTGTGCCAAAATAAATCTGGTGACAGCAGTGGGAGTACACCAACATTTAGGCCAGATGTTTTTTAAAAGGTTAATACAGTATGTACTGGGAATAAAATGAAAAAAAAAAATTACCCAACTAGTGGTTTGGGGAAAAAACACAACTCTTTTTCTATGTCTCTCCAATGCCCTCCCCTCAAGGAAGGAAGGTTTGGGTAGGACATTGGCTACAACCTTATTTTGATTTCCATTGGGAACGTTTTTTAGTTGGCTCACAGACTAAATGTGTAAATAGCCCAGGAGTTTGGGAAGCTGCTTTACTATTTCCCCCAACAGCTTACAGTGGAAACCCTTTGAGAATGACACAAGCCTCAGTGAACGTTTGCCTGTCTCCTGCCACGTGGAATCAGCTGCTGGGCTCAAATACTTACCCTGCAGATGCTTCTCCCATGGAGCAGCTGTTGCCTGTTCTGCAGAGCACTGGCCAGCTGCAGGGCCAGGAAGGTAGCTAAGGCTGGAGCTGCCATTGATGGGTTACCCACAGAGCCAGACAGTGAGGGGAAATGCTTCTTTTCAGTTATGATTTGGGCTGATCCCAGCATGGAGAAGAGAAGGCTCAGGTGGGACATCATAGCAGGTTATCAATACCTGAAGGGGGCTACAGAAAGGCTGGGGTAGGACTTTTTAATAGGGTCCAGGATGGCAGGACTAGGAGTCAGGGATGCAAATTGGAAGAGGGGAGATTTAGGCTAGATATAAGAAAGAAGTTCTTAACTAAGAGGGTGGTGAGACACTGGAACAGGTTGCCCAGAGAGGCTGTGGATGCCCCCTCCCTGGAGGTGTTTAAGGCCAGGCTGCATTAGGCACTGAGCAACATGGTCTAGTGGGAGGTGTCTCTGCCCATGGCAGGAGCGTTGGAACTAGGTGATCTTTAGGGTCCCTTTCAGCCCAAACCATTCTAGGATTCCACTCTGTCACAGTGAATTCAAATTAAAATGAGAAAGCAGAGCCACTGCACTGTATGCAAAATTGGCCTATTCCAGCGTGTAATAGGTTAGCCCAGAGTTGTTATACTTCTTTGCCTTGCATGGTGGGTCCCCAATTTGTCTTCATTTCTATTCCTGTCTCTGCCTTCACTCTTCCTGGCCTCTGCTTTATTGTCTGTCCCTCTCTGAACCAATTGCATAGAGTCTGCCTCAAAGAGCTCAGGTTAAGCCTGTTCAGCACTTACAGATATTTTAAAGTCATCTGGTTACAAGAAAGCTCAGCCTTTATTTGCTGGTAAAAATTCAACTTTTAAACAGTTCGGAGAACACATTGTTAAAAATGGTTGACAATCATGGAAAGATGCAGCAATTCAGAGATGGATCCTTAGGAGTACAGGCACTTTGTAGCATCATATCTCTGGCTCAGGTCTGTTAGAGGAAAATCAGATATAGACAACTACCTGCAAAATTGGGTTTTGAAAACGGGGCCTAGACATCTTAAATCAGTATAAGCATCTTCATAAATCACAGGTGCTGGTTCTAAGGAGCCTTATAAATTACTTTTATAGCCTCCCCATGGTGTTGCACATAGCCTTGCTGAAGTAGGTATGAAGGACAGGATCAATTTCTGTCCTGTTGTAAATATACCTATCATCTCAGGAGAAGTTCCTTACTCAGCTGCCTTGAGGGATGTGCTGTTACTGGTGATGCTTCAGGAGGAGAGGTATGGAGCCTTATTAAGTGCAACTCATCTCAGGAAAGTCATTTGAAGTCAAGCAAAAATGGCCCAAATTTACAAAAGTTGAGCTGCTGACCAGCAGAGAGGAGAGGCATCTTGCAAGAGGTCATTGGAGGCAGATAAGTGGTTCCTCCACAATGACCACCGAAGTTCCTGGTCTCGATAACCCAGTAGAAAACTTCACTACATGTATGAACATGGCGACATGAAAATGCCACGTTGCTAAAAGCTGCCTTCAATAGTAAGTATTGTTGAAGTCTACTGGTGGTTTTGGAGCATGGCTGTTGTGAGGAAAGCAATTTCTTTGCAAAACCCAAGTGAGCAAACAGCATACGAGAGCAGGTGAGTCAAGGGAATAAATGTGCCTGTTTCTATTTATTAATCTGTTTATTTTTTTTTGAGCAAGGAACCACAGACAGTAGCTTTGATTGAGTGAAATAGAGGAGCCTCTTCTTAATGTCTGTACATAAAGAATGGGACAAAATGTTAAAACCTTGCTGCCAAAAGAAGAGCCCTCAGCTCTGGTGTGTGTCTGTGACTGTCACCTTGTTACTGGCTGAACTCAGCTGTGGATTTATTTGATTTAGACACAATAACTACAGCAAGCCCAGCAGGGAGCATGGAAAATCCTGGCCCACAACAAATATCAATAATGAATACTTCTGGCATTTTGTCTAAGGCAAGGTATCTTGTTAGAATGTACAGTTATACTCATTTATGTCTTTATATCCTGTACTTTTCCATCCCTTGAGACAATAGACTTGCATGGCACATTTCACAGACAGGAAGATGATTTTTTGGCACCAGAGAAACATGTTCAGAACACAGAGATCATTGAATATATAACCAAGTTACATTTTCCTTCAGGGTAGTATTAGAATGGCACCAGATGAGAGAGCAGGTTTAGTTCAGGAAATGAATGATGTTCAGTGTGATCAAATCTGCAAGGGAGATTTGCCAAGAAGGATGCACACAGACAAACCATTGCTGGGTCTGGACATTAAGAACATTAATTTTTAAGTTGTAGAGGACCACTAGAGATTTGCAGGAGAGGAGAAGGGCACACAGCTTCCATTTATTTCAATCAGAGCCAATACTAGCAGAGACAGACTCTAATACTAAGTCAAAACATTGGTGAGTTATTTATGCAGAGGAGTTAGTGCTGTCGTCTTTGTTGTCTTATGGCTCCCTATTAAATTCAGAGTTCAGTCCCACAGGTGCTGCAAGCTCCAGGCAGCCTGAGGGAGAAGCAATGAAGGCACATTATTACTTTGGAGAACTGAGTTCTACTAGAAGGAGTGCTTTATTTCTGCAATATAGAGAGGAAAAACACATTCCAAATGAACTCTGTGTGCTCCCCTCCAGCCTGAGGAGGAGATGAATATCTGTCCCAATACTCTGACCTTTCTTTCTTCTTCCAGGTTGGAGAGTGAAAGGGATGCAGGGGAAAACTGTACCTGGAATCCCCTCAGACAGCCTGCAGTGCTGATTTTTATCAGTCTGAAAGGCTGGCTGGAGAGGTCTGGCAGTCTTCACCCTTGGAGGTTCTCCAGAACAAGAGAAACAGAGCCTTGAGTAACCCAGTCTGATCTCAGGGGTGACCATGCTTGAGAACTGGTTGGACTAGAGGCCTCCTGGGTTTCTTCTGACCTCAGCTGTCCTCTGGTCCTGTGAAACAAGCTGTGTTTTGAAAGTACACAGAAGAGATTTTTAAGAAACCTAGGTGTCATGTTCCTAAGTCTTTAATGGGAAACACAAGGCTTGAGTCAGACCTGCTCTGCATGGATGCAAACTGAGAGCAATGTCATTAACTGATTTGTGGAATCCTCCTGGTGTTTAGAAGTACCTAACAAAGCAGATGTGCTAATGAGGAGCAGTTTTTGAATGATTAACAGCCAACTGCCCGAGAGACTGAGAGGCTGTTTGGGACTAATTTGCAACTGGGGGGGCGGGGGGAGAGATGTAGTCCTTTGAGTCGGGACCAAACGAGAATAGCTTGGACTGGATTTAAATCAGTACTTTCACCATGCCCTATCTTGCTGTATGAGTCTGAGCATCAGAACTCTCCCCTAGTTACCTTTGGACTTCTAGGGGGATGACTGAATGAGGACAAATGCTCACTAAGGGATCTTCCACGCCACTACTGCAGGGATGGAATTTTTATTTTATCTTGGAGCCTAAAAATCAGGCTCAATGGTATTAGGGAGAAGAAGGCTTAGAGATGGTAGTCTTAGAATCAGGAAATAATGGAATGATTTGTGTTAAAAAGGACCTCAGAGATAATCTGGTTCCAACACTCCTGCTATGGCCAGGGACACTTCCCACCAGACCAGGTTGCTCAAGGCCCCATCCAGCCTGGTCCTTAAAAACTTCCAGGTATGTGGCTTCCACAGCTTCTCTGGGCAACCTGTTCCAGTGACTCACCTCGTTGCATAGAAAAGAATTTCTTTCCAATATCTCATCTAAATCTCATCTCTTTCAGTTTAAAACTGTTGCATCCCATTTCCATCTTGTGTTCAAGTGGGTGGCATGGCAGTATACAAGGTGTATACCTCAGGGAAAAATACACTATAGATTGGCTTTCCCCATTCAGATCCCATGGAAAGAAGCAGTGCAGAATATGTGCTGGCATTGTAACACATCATAGCATCTCCCTGGAGGTGTTTAAGGTCAGGCTGGATGAGGCATTGAGCAACCTGGTCTAGTGGAAGGTGTCCCTGCCTATGGCAGGAGAGTTGGAACTAGATAATCTTTTAAGGTCCCTTCCAACCCAAACCATTCTATGATTCTATGATCTCTTTTCCCTGTACTGAAGGTGTTAATTTTCACACTACAATTCTGCTAGGCACAATACTTTGAAAATTCTGAGAAATCTGCTTTCCTAGACTCATAAAAGAGATGTATTTGGGGCTCTGGGGTTCAGATTCCAGAAATTCCTCTAATATGGATAAGTTAAAAATAACACCATGTTTCCAGCAGCAAAGATTTGAAGAATCTGATGTCACCCTGCCCGACCTCAATTAAGTCAGGCAGAATGTGCCGAAGCAGCTGGATAGGATCAAGCAGGGTGTGAAAAATGTGAATTCTAGTGGCAGGCAGAGGAAAGAAGATCAGTTGGAAATTTCAGTGTGAAGCTGGTTCTGTCTGAAGTGGAGAGTTTCAAGTGTGAATGCTTGTATGTGTTCGTGCATGTGCTGGGGAAAGTCGGGCTGGCAAGGGAGACAGAGGAGAGCTTTGTGTTCTGTGCTTCCTCCGCCACAGCTCAGCCTGTTCCCTATCTCCCAGTTTCATTTCTGAATGTGCAGGAACATGCAGTGGCTCCTTTTTCCCACCATCTTCATCATCCCTTGCATGCAGCAGGTAAGTTCATTAAGAAGAAGAAAAAGTTTTCTTCCTCCCTCTCCCTGTCCCAGTTTAAAGTTTTTATTGCTTAATGACAAAATAAATTTCGGAGATGCAAATTCCTCATACAGAATTAGGAGCCATTCCCTGCGCCCGAGTAAAGATGATTCGCAGCTCATTTGCTGCATCAGACCCAATTTTGATATTTTAAAATCTGTAATCTGGACATTAATGTGGGAAAAAAAGAAGTGTCATGGATGCTGAAATTGTCAGTCACCTCGCTTTTCCCTTTATTTATTTATTTTTTAATATAAGCACAAATAGCTTTCTTAGTTAGAAAGTAAACAATTTCTCCATGCTCATATTGTAAATATATGCATGTACACAGTGCTCTGACTTAAGGCTGGTTTTGCAAATGAGAAGGGCACCTGGGCTGTGTTGTGCTTTGCCACTTAGGAGAAAATTTTAAGTGATAGCTTTCTATGTCAAAGGCCAATTTTATTATCTATTTACTTAATTTTGAAAATCTCATTTAGGTGTACAGAGCGTATTTTTCCTTTACAGTAAGATGAATGTGGAGAATGGAGAATTTTCAAATGTTTCCCTCCCTCTGGTGACTTTTTGGTTACTTAAAGGCAGTCTAAGATAAACAAACAATCACAATAATACATTGCCTGCTTTTACTGCTTGCTTGTTTATGCCACACAGATCTTGCTCAGTCTTTTAAAACATAAGAAAACAAACCACAACACATGAAGGGCTGGTTCATACACAGTGCTCTCATTTTCTGATCTGCCCATAGGACCAGGAAAAGTATGCAAGGGGTTTGTGTGGTACAGATTGCTTTGGTATAGAAACTTTGAATTAGAGAAGAATTAGAAGAATATTTGGCCTATAAACTTTAAATTTTCATTGCAACTTAATAGATTTTTGAAGATTTCTCAGGTGGTCTGAACTTCTCAGTAACTCCACAGTTAAAACCATTGGATATTTTTCTGATGGTAATTTTCTTACTGGGAAACTTTGTAATCTCACACTTTTTAGCTTACATCTTTCCCTAAAAACAGGAGAGGGAAAACACTTGCTTAGGCCGAATTCTCTAGGTTTGTGGCATGTTTTAATTTGTAATACAAATAAAACTTACTGGTGGAAACACTCAGATTATTTCCTGTTACATATAGCCCTTTTGAAACTCAATAGCCGATTTAAACAACATAACCTTATATAGCTGGCACACTGCCAAATTAATAATAATAATAACAATACTCTTGATTAAAAAGAAAAAAAAAAGCAGCATGAAAGTGCCTCCTAAAATAACTGCAGCCTTGAATGCTGCCCAATGTGTGCCTTGTTTCCAGAAGAAGGCTTTAAGAAGCTCTACACTCCAATGCATACGTTCATCAAATTGACATTATGGTTTATAGGAAAGGCTCAGCTGCCTAAAATAAGTATACTTAAGTTTGTCTTCTCTATAATATTGCTGTGTCTTTGTAAAATGGATCAGGAGAAATCCTTTACCAGCAAATGATCAACAAAACATCACATTCAGGAAACTATCTCCTCCTGCATGCTGCATGGAATACCACATGAGGTTGTTTAATATTCATTTATTACATGAATTGCCTCTGCGAATAATTATGTATCTTAAAAATCATTCAGCCAAAGGAACTTGAAAGCTACTACTTTGGAGCTTCATTAGTAGCTGTGGATTAAGATATCGTAAGTATGGTTGTAAATGACCATGAAATATGGAAATTAGTGGTAGAAAAAAGCCTTTTAAAAGGTCATTTACTGCTGCATGCAATTAGGCCAGCTTAATTATGCTGTGAGGGCTTTCGTGGGATATGATGTATGAAATGCTGAATTCTGCAGAACCTTGCCCTTTGAAAGCTGAACTGAAAGGAGGCCCAGCCAAACCCTTCCCCAGCTCCCCCTTAGAGTCTCTGCCTGAACTGATTTCCACACCAGTAGAGCCCAGTTTGGAGGAAGAGAGAAACTGAGAAGCAGGGCATCATGCATCCAGAACAAAAATATAGGCTATTTTTTTTCTTCTTTCTGCAAGATAGATGGTCTGGGTCTCTGGGTCTTTTCTTTCCCTCTTACTCTCTGGGAGCTCAGAGTTGCCTTGGAGAGAGCAGCTCCTAAGCCTTAGATCATGCTGGTGACCAAGAGCTGTCTGTGCCCCCATTTCACTATGGGTCCAGTCATCTGTGACGAATAACTTGGCTTTTCTGCTGAAATCAGCAGCATGGAAAAAGGAGACTCTAAAAGGTCTAAACCGCTAGAGTCTAGATGTGGTTCTTCAAGGAGCAAATAGAATATCACTGTGTCAAATAGATCCTTCCATACCCTGCGCTCACAAGATCTTCAGAAAAATAAGCCCATACAGAATTAGAATCATAGAGTCATAGAATGGTTTAGGTTAGAAGGAATCTTAATGATTATGTAGTTCCAACCCCCCTGCCATAGGAAGAGACACCTCCCACTAGACCAGGTTGTTCAATGCCTCATCCTGCTTGGCCTTAAACAACTCCAGGGAGGGGGCATCCACAGCCTCTCTGGGCAACCTGTTCCTCACAATAAAGAACCTCTTTCTTATATTCAGCCTAATTCCTTAGGACTGACTTAGAATCATAGAATGGTTTGGGTTAGAATGAACTTTAAAGATCAACTAGCTCCAACTCCCCTGCCATGGGCAGGGACACCTCCCACTAGACCAGGCTGCTCAGTGCCTCATCCAGCCTGGCCTTAAACTTCCTTTTCTTAAAAAATAACCCAAAAAACAAACAAAAAAAAATCAGTTCTGAGACAGAAACTAGCAAATTCTGGCAAGATCCTGCCTTCCTGCTGATGATACAAATCTGTTTTAGAGATTTATCTTTGCCCTGTAAGCTTTAGATTTAATGAACACTTACACAAGCGAATAGATAGACTCTTAGAGATTAACCTATTAAGCTCAGGATAACTACTACAGCCTCACTTATTAGGATTCAAGTTTTGTGCCTAGCTCAAGAGAATTTGTAAATACTATAATGCTCCTTCCCACACAGCCACTCAAATTTTGGAACAAAAGTAACATTCAAAGGAGCTTTACTGTTTTAAAAGGCTTTTGCCAACAGCAGTAGCAGAGAGCGCGGTGGCTGGCTACCAAACAAGGGAAGGAATCAAAAGCTAATTAATTTGGTAGGAAGCTTGTAGGAGGAATATTTAAAACAAATTCCCCTCTTACTGTAAATTGCTTTTTTTTCCCTACTTCGGCTCTAATGCAGCTTTTGTTCTGTTGAAGGCAAAGGAAAGATCAATCAATCATTTCATGCAAGCAGAAGGTCAGGTGCAATGACACCTTTGACTGATGAAACTGGTCTTCTGTCTTCTGCCTCAGCCTCACAGCCCCTTGCTTTTTGGGTCCAGTGAGATAAGAAAAGTGTTTTCATACAACTACACAGCTTTTATGCTATCCCAGCTGCACAAATTGCATTCAGTTCCCAAATTATCCCACTGTGCCTAAGTTTTTCCACAGTGCAGCGGTGAAACCCGGAGAAAAACCTTCTGAAGCCACTGAGGTCCACCAGAGCAAAGAAGTTTGTCACTGGCCGTGTCGATGCTCACGGGTGCCAACCTGCCCTCCCGGGGTGAGCCTGGTGAGGGATGGTTGTGGCTGCTGTAAGGTCTGTGCCAAGCAGTCAGGAGAAAGCTGCAATGCAGCAGACATCTGTGATCCCCACAAAGGACTCTACTGTGACTACTCAGCAGACCAGCCTAGGTACCAAACTGGAGTGTGTGCATGTAAGTTCTTCTTTCACCTCCTCTTCTTGTAATCCAGGAGGGTGGGATCATGCAGGTGGATGGGTTTGGAGGAATCATAGAATAGAATCATAGAATAGTTTGGGTTGGAAGGGACCTCAAAGATAATCGAGTTCCATCGAGGTGCTGGAGCACCTCCCTTATGAGGACAGGCTGAAGGAGTTGGGGTTGTTCAGCCTGGAGAAGAGAAGGCTCATGAGGGACCTCATAGTAGGTTCTCAACACCTGAAGGGGGCTTACAGAAAGGCTGGGGTAGGACTTTTTAATAGGATACAAGATGTCAGGGCCAGGAATAAGGGATGCAAATTGGAAGAGGGTAGATTTAGGCTGGAGATATGGAAGAAGTTATTCACTGTAAGGGTGACTAGGTTGTCCAGAGAGATTGTAGATGCCCCCTCCCTGGAAGTGTTTAAGGCCAGGCTGGATGAGGCATTGAGCAACCTGATCTAGCGGGAGGTGTCCCTGCCTATGGCAAGGGGGGTGGAACTAGATGATCTTTAAGGTCCCTTCCAACCCACACCATTCTATGATTCGATGTTATTTGCAGACATGTTGACAGATTAAGCAGCTATAGTTATCTCTGGGCATAAATGAACTAAAAAAACCACCTGCCTGAGCTGGGAAGAACTAGAAGCTGTGGGTTAAGTGAAGCGCTGATGGTGTTTTAGCACTTCGTAAGCAGGACCCAGATGCTCCTCCTGTGTCAGTAACTGTTGCTTACCATTTGCAGATCTGCTAGCTGTAGGATGTGAGCTCAATGGAGTTTTTTATCTTAATGGACAGACCTTCCAGCCTAATCCACTGTATAAGTGCCTGTGTATTGGTGGTGCAATTGGATGCACGCCTTTATTCATCCCAAAATTAGCAGCAAGTCCCTGTACCAGGGTGACAGGCAGGAAGAAGCCTGGACAATCCATCTGTGGCACAGGACAGCATAAGCAGCTTCAGTCAGCGAACTACAGACTGATGTCAGGTGAGCCTGGCTACATTGTTAAACTTTTCCAACCATGAGTATCGCTGCATTTTGTGTCCTTGGCTCCAGCAGCCAAGCAGGCAGAGCACTGGCAGCTTCTCAGCTCAGGCTGAAGGCCATTACCAGGGTGACCAGCATGTCCCAATTACCCCTCTTACTCTTAGGTCACAGATTCTTTTCTCTAAGTGTGATTGCTATGAAAAGAAAAAGCCTTTTGGCTGCTGTCATCAGGGAATTGGCCAAAGCCACCTTCAACCCATCTTTCTGCAGAAGGTTACTGTTCATCAGATCAGACCAATTAGGGTCACTGGTAGGGAGCCAGTTCGCAGCATGAGAGTTGTCTCACTTTCTCCTGCTGGGTGGCAGTGGGGAGAGAGCCTTGTTTTTCACAGACACACACAGCAGCACATGGCAGCCCTCTTTCAATTGAAGGCAGAAAACTGTAAAGACTGCCTTGTAGCATTAGTCCACTCACAAAGACTCAGGTCACAGCAAGGACAAGACTCTCCTCAGTCTCCTCTCTCTTCAAGCTGATCAAGGTGGTTCAACCAGGGGAGTCTGTCAGGGTGAGCTGATGTTCCCTTTAACTCCATCCTGCTCTGCTCCTAACACTTGAGTTCTCATTTCAACTCAAGGAAGCCCCACTGCCGGAAGCAGCTGGCCTGGTCTCTCTCTGCCCTTGCATTGTCTCCTTCCTTGGGTATGTGCAAGCTCCCCCAGAGAAACACATCTTCATCACAACTAATTGTTGGCAACAGAAAGCCCAGCCATTTATTGGTAGCAACTTCAACCATGGTGGGAATCATCATAATGAATCAATTAAAAAAAAAATCTCTAAATCTACCAGAAAATCTTTGTAAAACTCTGCTGAATAAATAGAATCATAGAATAGTTTGGGTTGGAAGGGACCTTAAAGATCACCAAGTTCCAACCCCCCCTGCCATAGGCAGGGACACCTCCCACTACATCAGGCTGCTCAGTGCCTTGTCCAGCCTGGCCTTAAACCCCTCCAGAGAGGGGGCATCCACAGCCTCTCTGGGCAACCTGTTCCAGTGTACCCTCACCGTAAAGAACTTTTTTCTTATATCTAGCCTATATATACCTATACATATCTATAGATACACATGTATGTTAGTCAACCTGCAGATAAATGGACCCACTTGGAAAATGTGAAGTTCAGTTTGAACAACTTCTAGCGTGTTAGCCACAAAAGTGTACAAAAATAAAAAGGAAAGCTTCCCTTTAGTTCAAAATTTTGATATAATACCTATAAGTAGTTGCCAAATCCTTCTTACAGAAATGTACTTAATTCTGGGTATAAAAACCCACTTGGTGAGGCAATTGTTTGGAAATGCCAATATGATAAAAGAGAGAACATAAAGCATTGAAAACAACAGTTCCCAAACCATTTGAATCCATGAAATACTTGAATAGGATTAGGGCTTAATTTTGATACCTGGAGAACAGGATTAAACATTTACTTGAATGGATCCAAAAGCTGGAGCCCAACTTCCAGCACCTCCTTTGCTGAGCAGACTGCAGCAATGAACCTCATGGTGTCATTTTTTTCAGGAATTTGAACCAATTGCACAGCACAGCCTTGAGAAAAATCTTACTTCCTATTGGACTTGGGCAAGAACAACCCCATGTATCAGTTTAAGTTGCAGACTGAGCTGTTAGAGAGCAGAGTAGGGAAAAGGGACCTGGCGGTCCTGGTGGGCAGCAGAATGAGCATGAGCCAGCAATGTGCCCTTGTGGCCAAGAATGCCAATGGCATCCTGGTGGGAAGCAGAAAGGGCATAGTCACTAGGACTACAGATGTTCTCCTTCCCCTCTATTCTGCCTTGATGAGACTATATCTGGAATAGGGATGGATAGGGAACTGCTTGAGACAGTCCAGTGCAGAGCCACAAAGATGATGAAAGGATTGGAACATCTCCCTTATGAGGAAAGGCTGAGGAAGCTGGGTCTCTTTAGCTTGGAAAAGAGGGGACTGAGGGATAACTACAACCACGTTTCTAAATATGCAAAGGGTGAGTGTCAGGAGGATGGAGCCAGACTCACCAGACTCACCTCCAATATTAGGACAAGGGGCAACAGGTGCAAACTGGAACACAGGGGGTTCCACAGAAATGTAAGAAAAACTTTTTTCACAGTGAGGGTGACAGAACACTGAACAGGCTGCCCAGATGGGTTGTGAGGTCTCATTCTCTGGAGACATTCAAAACATGCCTGGATGTGTTCCTATGTGACCTGATCTGGGTGTTTCTGCTCCAGCAGGCAGGTTGGACTGGATGATCTCTTGAGGTCCTTTCCAATCCCTGACATCCTGTGATTCTGTGGTTCAGGGACCCAAAAGAATGCACCAAAGGATACTGTTCCTCAGGTGGAACAAACCCACAAAATGGTTCCTTCCCCAAGACACAGTTGATGGAGGACAGCTGCCAAAACAGTGCTCTAGAGGGAGACACCTATTCTGGAGATTCCCCAAGCTAACACCAACTGAACCAAAGTGGGCTTCTGAAAACATCATACAGTGCTGCAAAAAAAGAGCTGCAAATGTGCAAAAGCCCCAGAAGAACCCCGTTTCCCTCTGAAGAAATGCACCTTGAAATTTTGTTTGAGACTTTCCCTTTCCAGTGGAGCAGAACCATTTCAACTTGTACAAGGGTGGTTCAAACAGCCTGTATCTATTTTGAAAAGTCTTCCTTCTGTTAGTATGGATAAAGAGCTAAAGTTCATTTCACCACTCTTGCTTTGTTTTCCAGCTTTCCTTGCCAATCCTATTTACCTAATTGAGATACATAGGGACGAACATAGGTCACACTTTAAAAAACATTTGAAGTATGAACAACTACTTCACTTCTCTCAATATTTGTTGCAATTCTGTGACAGGTTTTTAATCTGCTTGCTGCAATGGTATGTTTAAATTGCTCTCTGCTTTCCAAGGTGCCCTTGTAATTCTGCCCATGCTTTTACTTAAATACACAGCTGCAGTCAGGTATTTTGCAGTTTCACTATGAACTTTTGCACTGCAATTTTATTCCTTTAGGTATACTCCATCTAATCCAGCTTGAATCCATCAGAAAATAGGCTTTTTGGTGATATCTCCAAATGACTGGAGAATTATACTCTGCAATACAATAACCTAAAGTCTCCACAGTATCTCCAGAGAAGCCAACATTAATGTTTTCAGCATCCCTTTTTGAATGATGCTCCTAAGTAATTTTCAGCATCTCTTCCATTATGGGCATTTCATAAGAATTCCACAAATAGTTTTCTCCATGTAACATTTCCATCACATTAAACTGTAGGACACACAACACATGCAACATCACAGTCCTTGCTATGATACGAGCATCCAGTACCAGTAAAGTTTAATAGCAGCTCAATTACCTTTTGTATAACTTTGCTTTGCGTAATTTTTAGATTTACTTACAAAAGCACCTTTGTGAACAGAAAGTAAATGTTTTTTTAATTTCTATTTTCAACTTATCCTTTTGGGACTGTTCTGCTGCATAAATAACGTGGTTCTGTCTTAGCTTACAGAAGCTTGCCACTAGTTTTGAAGAAAAATTGCCTGGTTCAGGCTACTCCCTGGACACCCTGTTCCAGAACCTGTGGCATTGGCATATCCAGCCGAGTGACCAACGAGAACAGAAAGTGTGAAATGAAAAAAGAGAAGAGACTGTGCTTAATCCAGCCTTGTCTGACCAACATACCAAAGACAGTAAAGGTATTTCCTAATTTAAAGTAGCTACCTAATAGAAAATGAAAATATGGGAAGCAATGGATGTATCAGTAACTACAAATATAAATCAGCTTCTTCCCTTTTTAAAGAGTTTTTAAAATAACTCTTCTCTTGTTTCAGCCTTCAGCCTCCAGGTTTCAATATTAGACTATAGATGTGTAATTGTGAACAAAACAATACAACCTTCTGAAATACAGGAGCTGTTAGTTCCATCCTAGTGCTCAGTCACTCAGAAAATATCTTCTATATGTTGATGGATAAAGAAAAATAAGAGTGCTTTCAGAAGGAGTAGTTTAAGATATTTCTGTGTCTTACACATTCTGTTTATTCATGTATAAAAACTCAAGGCATTTCTTTGGTTTTTATATTAAAGATTCCAAAAGGAAAAACATGCCAACCAACATTCCAGCTTCCTAAAGCAGAGAAACTAATTTTTTCGGGATGCTCAACCACTCAAAGCTACAAACTGACCTTCTGTGGGGTGTGCCTGGACAAGAGGTGCTGTGTACCTAATAAATCCAAAATGATCACCGTACAGTTTGAGTGTCCTAATGAAGGCTTCTTTAAGTGGAAGATGTTGTGGATAACATCATGTGTCTGTCAAAGGATTTGCAGTGCTCCAGGGGACATATTCTCTGAACTCAAAGTTTTATGACACCACTGACCAACTGAAACATCCTGAGAACACAACAGCTCATTCCCACCCTGAAGGGTCAGCATAAGCCCAATGCCATGGTGGTGTTTGTAGTGAAACACTACACATTTGAACATTCAATTTTTAAAGAGCAACTAGAAAATGCAATTAAAAGTGCATCTTTTAAAATGTGATTATTTTTGTATGTAGAAATACATTAAGAAGAATTTAAGTAACAAGACAATATATTTTTCTTGTTAAAAAGGATTTAAGTCAAAAAGAAAAAACTTTTGCTAACTGAAAAAGGGACAGCAAGACAGCTTTGTACCCCGCTCTAACAAGATGCTGTCCATAAAAACAAATTGATGCAAATTCACAGATGATCTGACCTACTAGAAAATGAACTTACTTTGTAATACTTCTCCTATCATTCTTGATTGTCAAATGGAAATTTTCTATTCTGTACCTGCAGTAGTAAAGCACATCAGTGCAGCTTCAACCAGAAGTCAATTTGAAGCTCAGATTGCTTTTTGCAGCAGATAATATTTCTCTAGTGCGGATAATCTTGCTCTAGTGCTGTGAATACAAACAAAGCCCTTGTAAAGGCACCTGCAGACAACAGATGCAAAACTTCAAGGAAATAATTATTATTTAGAATGTTTAATGTGATCACAACATTTCATTGAATGCTTCTGGATGTATACATTCAAAATGGTGCTTATTTCCACATTAACTCCAACTCTGCTAGGATTTCAAGTTTTAAGAAACCATTGTATTGATCCAACCTGATCTGTAACACTCAAGCAAATGGAAAGTTGTACATTCTGTTTTGTAGAAGTTCTTGCTGAAATATAAAAATCTATTTACCCTGGTAATTATGAATATTAAAACATCTATTTTACTTGCATCCTTTTAAGCATAGAAAGTTTGTTCTCCAAACAATGATTATAAGTGCATGTTGTGCTCATAGGTACATTGTATTATTATCAAGTGCAACTCAGCATTCAAGGAATCATTAAAATAATAAATTAATACTCCAAGTATCAATATTTGAAACCAAATTTGCTTTGGTGAATTTCCTGATATTGTCAATTTTGATATAAATCGAGAACTATCAAATACAACTAAGTACAACATGGAAGTAAAAACTCTGAACATGGCTTAGAGCATTCTGACATAGTTACTTACCTGTAAAGTTTAAGAAACCAGCTTTGTCAAAGACTCACTTTCATCTCTGAAAAGACTATATGGGCTTTTCTTCTCTTTGTAGCCACTAGTTAAAAACCAAATCTAGCAATGGTGATCCTTCTTTGAAGCAAGGCCTGCCTTTAGTTTGTCTAAGTTGAAATTTGAGACAAGAATTACATTTTTGGCTGCTACAATCTCTCTTTCTTCTCTTCACAGCATATGGCACGACAATTCACAGCTAGGATGACTGCGCTTACTGATATCCACCATAATTGCTGCATTCAAATCTTTCTCACAGGCTGAGCTTGTCACTTAATATGACACCTCTCAGAGCTGAGGAATCCATTGTCCCCATCTCACTTTGGAATTACTATAGCTAGACATGCTGCAGCTCATTCTGCCTAACTGATGCTTGAGGGAATTTTTTCATTTTAATACAAAATTATCAGTCCTTTCTTCTTTAAACAGCTATCTGCAGTCTCGATGGATTTATCTGAGGTCCACCTTTTGTGGCATCCAGTTCATTGTATTCTTCTATTAGATCAGACAAAGATGATATGGCTTCAGAGAAATAGCTTTGCTCCATCCCATCTATATGCAGATAATGGTGAAGATGAGCCTTAAGAATTAAAACAAAAAACAACAACAACAAAGAAATCAGAGTTATTCTTTCTCTTGACACCTAACTCCTTAGCTCAGTAAGTACCATTTAGCCTGCACAGAATAGGGGAGTGTAAGGACTACAGAAACCAGATTTAAACACCTACAACGTGACATCCCTTGTTTAAATACTTTGCAATTTTAGTGACAATCCCCCATGGAATCACGGTGATGTTAATTTCTTGCAAATCCATCTTTTTCACATTTTGTTTTCCTGGGTACAACTGACCAAACTGTGCTTAGGGTTTAAGTGGCAAGGTTTTGGTAGCAGGAGGGAGCAGAGGGCTGTAGGGGTGGCTTGAAGTGAGAAGACAGCAGGAACTGCCCCCATATTGGTCACAGCTAACTCCAATGTAGATCTGCTGCCAGTCAAATCTGAACCCATCAGTGATGGAGCCCTCAACATAAGAAGGACATTGAGCTGTTGGAGCAGGTCCAGAGGAGGGCCATGAAGATGGTCAAAGGACTGGAGCAACTGCCTTATGAAGACAGGCTGAAGGAGTTGTGGTTGTTCAGCCTGGTAAAAACAAGGCTCAGGGGGGCTCTTCACAGTAGCTTATCAATACCTGAAGGGGGACCTGCAGAAAGGCTAGGGTAGGACTTTTTAATAGGGTACAGGATGGCAGGACTAGGAGGAATGAATGCAAACTAGAAGAGGGGAGATTTAGGCTGGATATAAGAAAAACGTTCCGCACTGTGAGGGTGGTGAGACACTGGAACAGGCTGTCCAGAGAGGTTGTGGATGCCCTCTCCCTAGACATGTTTAAGGTCAGGCAGGATGAGGCATTGAGCAATCTGGTCTGGTGGGAGGTGTTGCTCTCCATGGCAGAGGGTTGGCACTAGATGATCTTCAAGCCCAAAATATTCCATGATTCTAGGTTGGTAGTGTCTCTGGTATCACCTTTAAGGAGGGGTAAAAAATGCTCCTTTCTCTCACAGCTATTGTGCAGCAAGAAAAATGGGAGAAAAATGGCCCTGTAGATACCAAGACCAGTGAAGAAGAAGCAGGAGTGAAATAGAGCCTAGAAAGAAGGGTGTGGGGTGAAGGCATTTCCAGTGTTGGTTTTATTTCTTGATATCCTCTTCTGTTATTGATTGGCACTAAATTAAATTCATATTCCCCAAGCCAAATCTGTTTTGTCCATGACAGCAACTGGTGCATGATTTCCCTGTCTTTATCTTGACTCCTGAGCTTTTCACTGTACTGTCCTGATGAGGAAGGGAAGTGAAAGAACAGCCTGGTGGGGCACCTGGCAGCAAGTCAAGGACAAATCCACCTCAGAGTGGCAGGAAGATCTGTCAGATACTGCCTTACTCCTGACAAGACTAGGTATATTGCCTGGTAGGTAGATTGATAGGGGTTTTATGCTTTTTTATGCAGCAGATGTTGGAATGATTCCTTGATAGGTAACACAATCTTGGGCTGTTACTTTTGAGCAGTCTCTTCGTGATATTAGGTTTTGATTCCTAATAATGCAAGATGCTCATGATTAGTGGCTTTGGATACTATAATGAGGAGAATTGTACCTTTTTCTTGTAGAGCTTCATAAATTTGTCTTTGAGTTTGATGAAAGTTGGTTTTACAGAGGTGTTGTTTGCTAAAGCCAGAAGGGAATGGGAATGGCCTACTGGAGGTACTGAACATAAACCAGTTTTCCAGCCCTCTTGGTTCCAGGAAACAAAGTGCAAGGAAGGCTTCAACCTGTGATTAAAAAAAAAAAAAAAGAAGTTAAGAAATGTAAATCCCATGAAGTTTAAGTTTCCCTTGCTAGCAGTCTGAAAATTCAATGCTTAACCTTTAAGAACTAAGCAAACAGTTATAATTACCATTTTGATTATGGTATTTTAGACTCCAGACTAAAACAGTGTGTCTAATTTAAATCACAAACACCTATTTTGTTTGGTTAATTTAACATTTCAGGGTTTCAAAAGTAAAGTTAAAAGCACCCACTTCTATAAAAGGGACTGCAAGCACTGATATTTAGGAGAGAGGCAGATTAATACTTTATGTGGACAGCCAATCTACATGTAGGTTAGAAAGAAGTAAAATGCTTTACATACTCAGAAATTTTCCCCACAAAACCCTGTGGTCTAAATTCTATACTACAAAGTGAAGCTTGCCTGCCTTTTGTGTAAAGGATCTATATACATTGATAGTGTAAAAGACAGAAACACAGTGCTAACAATAGCGAGCTGTTAAAATAAGGATGATTCCCTATTTAAATGAAAGTAACCGTGAAAGAGAGGTCCCTTCTGTTCATTAAAAACAAACTTCTACTACACAACTTATTCCTCCAAAATCTTTTACTGGTAGCAGATCTCTGGAAGGTCAGCCTTCGCTTTATTTTGCATTTCTGAGAATGAGAGGAGCAGTAAACGGACATCTAATCAGCTTGTGACCTATTCTAACTCATAATATAAATCAATTACCATAGAATTACAGAGTCATAGAGTTGGAAGAGACCTTCAAAGGCCATCTAGACCAGCCCCCCTGCAGTGAGCAGGGACATCCTTAACTAGATCAGGTTGCTCAGAGCCTCAGCAAGCCTGGGCTTCAATGTCTCCAGGGATGGGGCCTCCACCACTTCTCTGGGCAACCTGTTTCAGTGCCTCACCACCCTCATGGTGAAAAACTTTTTCCTAATGTCTACCTAAACCTGCCCTGCTCTAGTTTAAAACCATTTCCCCTCATCCTGTCACTACATGCCCTGGTAAACAGTCCCTTTCCAGCTTTACTGTAGGTCCCCTTCAGGTACTGGTAAGCTGCTGTGAGGTCTTCCCAGAACCTTCTCATATCTTCTGTAATTAAGAATAATATTTCTGAATAAACCAATCTGGTATCAACAATTTCAAATGACAAATCTGGACAAGTTCAACAAGTTTGTGTGATATTACAAACCTTTCAATGTTTCTGCGAAGGTCTGAAACCTGCACATTTCCTCGAACAAGAAGTGCACAGGCAAGGTAGAGGCTGTGCTTGGGATCTGCTTGAATTAGTTGATGATCTCTACTAAAAGCATCTGAAAACATTTGATCCAACCTAGGTGAAAAGAAAACAGTTATCTACTCTCACAAAAGCAGGCTACACAAGTTCTTCAGAACTCTCTCACTCAGGGTTCCCAAGTTCATAAAATTCTGGACATAAAGATATATTTAATTCAGGACCATAAAAGACAGGAAGACAATTTAAGCCTTGATATGTACATATGTTCACTTGATAAGTTTTTAAAAACATGTCAGATCCATTTTTCCCTCTTTTCGTCCTCATGCTACAAGCCACTACTGAGTCTAAACTGGATAGACTAAGAGACCTTTATTACACTTATCCTAAGCTGTCCCTTATCACCATGTGGAACTTCTGGTGACTGAATCCAGTAATATCTGTTGTAACTTGTTATTCTTCTAACATGGCAGTGGGCTAATCTCGCAAGGTCCAAGCTTAATGTTACAATAAGCTTTTAAATGGGCTTACTGCAGCTCTAAAACTGAAAATTCCACTACTTCACAGCAAATCTAGTTCAATTCCTTATTTGTCTTTACAGTATTTCTTGAGAAAAGAGCCCGAGTCTTATCTGGGTAATAATTTTTTCCAATGGAAACATTTCCCAGCAGAGATAACAAAAATACACTTCAAGATTACTGGCTCAACCACTAGAGAGAAAAGGCATGAAGGATGTTCCTAGAAGTCATAGGATTGCCTTGATTGGTAGGGGCCTTTAAGATCATTAAATCCAGCCCTCAACCTGCTACTGACAAGAGACATCACTAAAACCACTGTGTCTGCCTGTCTTTTTGATACCTCCAAGGATAAGGCCTCAACCACTTGGGCAGCCTGTTCCAGTGCTTAATAGGCATTTCAGTGCAAAAATTTGTCCTGATCTCAAGCGTAAACCTCCCCTGGCACAACTCAAGGCTCTTTCTTCTTGTTCTGTTATTTGTTACTTGGGAGAAGAGACTGACTTCTAAAAACTCCTCTAAAAACTCCTTTCAGGCATTTCTAGATGAAACTGAGTGTGGCAGACTTAAAAATTTTAGAACTTCTATCCTTATTTATGCTAAGGAAGAATGGAACTTTTAAAATGAAAACTAGGGAAGAATCAAAAACTAAGCTTAAAATGTAAAGCCTTCATAATATTTTATCTTACCTTCTAGAAGGTACATTAACATCAGCCAGTGTATACAGAGGAGTCAAGCTTGACACCAAGTAATGAAGTCGAGGAAATGGAACTAAATTCATGGTGATTTCATTAAGATCCATGTTAAGGGAGCCTTCAAACCTAGCAGAACTGAAAAATTAAAAAACTATCATAAACTAAGTAAATTACCTTTATGACTTAAACATTAATTAAATCTATTTACTAACTGTTCTGTACAGTAACATAGTAAACTAACACAGCATTCAAGGAACTGTTCATCTATAATCAACAAGCTTTCACATTTGGCAGTGCCAGCCCTCTATCTTACTTAGTCACACTTCTCATTATGAAACAGTAGATCATGAGAATCTAACCTTGTTTCCTGATTGTAGTCATTAGCACTGCTTTTCCGTATGGGGGCATATTTGCAGAATAACATTTTTAATAAATATGGTAAAATAAAGTGTGGCTTAACACTCCTGAGAAGCACTTTAAAACAAAAGCAGGCAAATACTCCTGAAGTATGTTTCACCAGGTATTTCTAGCAGAAATACAAGGTTTTGGATTAAGAATGATCTGATGGCACTCATACAATTGTACAACTGGCCCTAAAAGGCTAACCTCCCTGAGCTCCACTAGGCATTAATGGCATACAATATCCTTCTGCATGTAAACCTCTCCTTACTTCAGTTCTAAGGCTGTCATGGCTAGAGTAGCACCACTACAATCTGAGTATTTCCACATCATAGAATGGTTTGGATTGGAAAGGACCTTAAAGTTAATCTAGTTTCAACTCCCCTGCCATGGGCAGAGACACCTCCATTAGATCAGGTTGTTCAGTGTCTCATCCAGCCTGGCCTTAAACACCTCCAGAGAGGGCATCCATGACCTCCCTGGGCAGCTTGTTCCAGTGTCTCCCTACCCTCACAGTAAAGAGCTTCTCTTATATCCAGCCTAAATCTCCCCTTTTCCAATTTGCATCCATTCCTCCTAGTCCTTCCATCCTGTATCCTAATTAAAAAGTCCTACCCCTGCTTTCTGTAGGTCCCCCTTCAGGTATTGACAAACTACTATGAGGTCCCCCCTGATTCTTCCCTTCTCCAGACTGAACAATCCCAACTCCTTCAGCCTGTCCTCCTAAGGGAGGTACTCCAGCACTCTGATAACCTTCAAGGCCCTACCCTGGACCCACTCCAACAGCTCAGCGTCTTTCTCATATTGAGGGCTCCGGAACTGAACAGACTACTCCAGATGGGGTCTCATCAGAGCCAAGTAGAAGGGCAAAATCCTTTAACATTAAATAACTAATTCTTAAAAAAAGAGGAGATCCATATCAAATGGGAAAAAAATAATGAGCAGATGCAGGCTTGTATATGTGCAGCACACATCACCTCCTGCAACATTACTTTGACAGAGGTACAACCCATGACTTTACCTTGTCAGGTTCAGCAGCAAGTTGGCTACAATATTATTCATTGCATCAAATGGTTTCTCCTGCACACGCTTTGCACTGCCTGCACTTGATGTTACTAAGCTGTTCTGCTTCACAGTTGACCCCAGTTTCCCAGAATTGATCATCTGATGAATTTTATTAACTATTTCAAACAGAGACTTTGGAGAGAGGAAAAAACAAACATAAATCTTGAGCACAGAGCTTTCAAAAATCAGTACACTAATTTTTCATTGCAATTAATGTTAAAGAAGAAGCTAAGACATGGGACTGCCAGTTCAAAGATTAAGCATTTTATACATGTAAGTCCAACTTTTGGCCAGTTCCAATTGACTGAAGTGTTTCTAAATGTCTGTTCCTTACATGACAGAAACAGGTACACAGCTTGACTTAGAAGTTTGATTTTTATTCAGCTATTCAAAACCCTTACCTCCTACATTTTCATAATTCCTGTGAAAATATTTTCTCTCTATGCATTTCACTTTCTCTTGCTTTTTCATAAGCAAACAGCAGGAGAATTATTGAAGTCAGATACAAATGGTAATGGTTTGGATGCCTATGATGCTCTTAAGTGTGAGAATTTGGAGTGGACAGTCCTTTCCCTTGCAGAACTCCACTAATACTATGCACAAATTGATTGCTAAGAAATAAAAAATACTCTTAGCCTCAGAAAATAGCTTTTCACTCTTGGCCTTAAAAAAAACATTAAAAAATTCACTCTGAACTACTTTGAAGGTGCTGAGCAACTTTTTAGTGATATTGGTACTAATTTCAGAAGTTTGCAAGTGACTTTGGAGTTCATTTATTAAATCAAAAGAATGAAACTATGCTTTTAAAGACTTGGTACTCAAAATCAATACACATAAGGAAGAAAAATTCCCTATGTGCAGTCTAATAAAAAAAAATTGTCAGAAATTGAGTATTATTTCTTACTTCATTCTCTATTGGTAGCACACAGTCTGCATGTTCATTAAGCTCCTTCATAGCCAGAACACTGTTATATGGAGAAGTAATAACATCATCTTCACCAGAGGGATAAACTGAAGTAACAAATCTATATACTTCTGGGAATTCCTCCTCGAGCAAATTTAGTACAAAAGTTCCAAGACCAGATCCTGTCCCTAATTATGAGTGTAGAGAAAAGATTACACACGTTAACGTAAGCTTTAAGTATTACCTGCTGGAAACATACAACATTTCAATCATAGATATTAATGAATGTTTTCTGAAACATTTCACTGATAGTGGAAGCTACTCAGATGTAAACTAAGGCAGGAAGGTGTTTCCCAGACAGGAAAAAAAAATCAGTGATAAAAGTATTTCTCATAACATGAAGTATACAATCCCATAATTTCTGCAAACCACAAATTCCTATCATGTAACCAAAATTTTATAATCAACTATTTTTTATTTCTTATTTTAAAATATTTAATCTGAATTTTGAAGTAATACACTTGTTAAAAAGATGCTGAACTGCCCCAAACAATTATTTACTTTCCTTTTGTTATTTTTTAATGAAGTTTTCTCATTGTCAGTCAAAAGAGAACACCACCTCTCCCCCAGCACACATACATTTTTCCTCTGAGCTCAGATCAGAGAGCTGAACACTGGTTTTTCTGTTTTGCAGAGCTAATGTTCTCAGCAGCAAATAAATATTTCACTGAACATGACAGCAATTTTCTTCAATAACAGAAACAATATCTTCAGGGTCTCTCAAATTAAGCAAATGGCCACAAAAAGGCTCTTCATATTTAAAGGTCTTTTTCATGTCTTTTTCCACATCACAAACATTTCTAATAGATTCTGGGGGAGAAAGACTTAGTAGCAATACAGTAATGACAGCATTGTCACTGCAAGTGATTCCCCCTTCTAATTTAATATCAAAGTAGCTAGGCTGGAATCAAGGGAATTATGGGGAAATAGAACAATAACATTCTACTAAAGCTAAGCAACATTAGAAGTCTCCTTCAAAGCCTCTTGGAAAACTCTCCATGATTAAAAATAATTGGATTACAACATCATTATTCTGAGGCCACTGTTCCTTCTTCAGATCAGTAACACCTTAGTGTTTCCTCGTAGTTGGAGCCTGTCCTGATCCACACAGTACTTTGTATTTAAAATTTCAGCTGTATTTTTACAGGGGTGGGGGATAGCACTTACCTTAGTTCATGATTAGTGGTCCAGAGTGCTCCAGTAAAAATTATAAATTCACTTTTCTACACCCAAGCTTTGAATTTTCATGTGTGGTTGGTGTAATTACACTAACCATAAGAAAATTACTTACCACCTCCCATAGAATGAATTATAAAAAAACACTGTAGACAGTCACAATGTTCTGCAGTTTTCCTCAGCTTTTCCACAATCCTTTCCCGGTACTGGCAGCCATACAGCTTATGACCTACAGCCCTGAGAAGATGAAAAGAACTTTTAATAAAAAACTAAAAATCAGCCTGTTTTTATTTTTTTTTAAATTTATTTTAACTTATTTGACATTTTAGATTTTAGAGTCCAGAAGCGGGTGCAACAAGCAATTGGTGAGAATTGCTAAGCTGTGACTACATTGTGTGAACATGGAAGCCAGGATATGGTTTTAGTTTTGAGGATGCAAGCAGCACTAAGTTCACAGCTTTGGAGTGTGCATTACTATTTTGTGCCAATAAGGAAATCAGCTCCCACACTGGGTGATCAAATTGCAATTATGAAATTCAAATGATAAACTCTTTAAAAATAGAACTAACCCTACGTAACACATCTTGATCTTCCTTTGAGTACTACATGAGTCA
Source organism: Turnix velox (assembly GCA_013400935.1). NCBI lineage: Eukaryota > Metazoa > Chordata > Aves > Charadriiformes > Turnicidae > Turnix > Turnix velox. Next base: position 314,655 of record VZTY01017880.1, on the reverse strand, counting down.
ATTGCTACTAGTAATAAAAATACCCCAAACAGCTCATTTTAAAAACACTTGCCTGCTAGATAGCTAGGATGCTTTATTTCATGTACAGCACTCTCTTTTGATACATTTGCTGAACATTTGTTTTCCAATCTGTAGTGCACTAAATATTACTACAGGTGCATTAAGGTCTCAGTGAAAATTTGGAATTCAGTATGTTAATCAACTTTTTCTGAATTTCTCTTTTTAGTGCTATAGCTAGCTTGCACAAAGCCAGACTCCATGCTGCTTAGAAATCAGAAATTTGCTCATATATCTCATTTCCACACTAGTCGCAGTCTCAAACTACGTTATGGCTTCAACCGAGCAATGAAAGCAGCTGAATATGAAAGAAATAGAAATAAAAAGCATGTTCCTTTGAAAAAGAAAATTTAAAAAAAGAGGAAGAAAAAACAGACAAAATGATCTATCAGCAGAATTATCCTTCTGTAAAGGCTTCTGTAAGGGCTTTTCAAAGCCCTCCTCCAGGCAACAGTGGCTCCAAAGTTTACTGGCATTAAGATGCAGCTCCCCAGGTGCAGAATGAACCAGAAAGCAACTGTTACCATTTCCCTTTTCAAATGCCATCTAATTAGTTGCTAAGAAATATTTTCTGAAGGGGTTCTCACCAGTTGTTTCCTGAACCAGAAACATCTGTGATAAGCTGCTTGCTGTCAAACACATCTCTCAAAGGCCCCTGCAGAATTTCATTTACCACACCCTCCTCCATGTCAATCAACAGTGCCTTTGAGTAGAGAAAGAATTAAAAATTGGTCAGTAAGCAAATCCCCTTCTGAAACAATCTCATAAAGAAGTACAAAATTATTTACCATATAAAAGGCATGTTGGTCTTACTGTGCTACAGAGAATCTTTTTTTTTTGAGTAGTTAACTAAGAGACCAATCAGAAGCACCTTGTCTGATTTGCTAGAAGTCACTCAAGAGGACAGCATTTCAGATAAGGCAATTTTATTAAGATGTCACAATACTTCAGAATTAAGAAATGAAAAATTTGCTATGTTTCATGTTTTCATGTTTTCTTCTTAATCAATTAAATTGGCTCAAAGAAATCCATTCCTTAGAAAATTCAGATTAAAACTTGGTTTATTAAAATTATAAATTACTCAACCAGACTGGCAGTAAACTGCATTACTCCACTGAACCATAAAAATTACTATTACTACAACTCACATTAGTATTAAAAAAACATATGTAATCATAAAGACTTCATAAAAATTCCCGCAGAGTTGGATGTAAATATGCAATGTGAAAAGAATGACTTGTATAGGTTTTCTTACTCGTGCTTTTAAAGAGCAGATTTTTCCTCCATAAATATCACGACCATCACCACCACTTCTGAAAAAAAAAATAAAATTCAAGCTTGGAATTGTAATAGAAAATAATGCAATATCTAATGTAATAAAATTCTTTCCTTGATCTTTCACGTATAGAGCACTGTTGGAGAGCAACACCCAGAATATGCTGCTAAGAAAGACCAAATAACTCCCCAAACTGAACAACCAGAGACATCCTAAGGACAAGCATCACGTGAACTTAAGGGTGGTGAGACACTTTAACAGGTTACCCAAAGAGGTGGAGGCCCCATCCCTGGGGACATTCAAAGCCAGGCTTGATGAGGCTCTGAGCAACCTGATCTAGTGCAGGATGTCCCTGCTCACCGCAGAGGGGTTGAACTAGATGACCTTTGAAGGTCCCTTCCAACCCAACACATTCTATGATTCTAAAACGGTGGACAGTCAAATATTTCTTAAATAATTAAAATGCAACAGTAATATCCAAGTGCACAACTGTCTTATTCTCACAAACTGCAAGGATTTTGTAACTGGACAGGTAAGAGATGACTGAAGGTAGGGAGTGATTAACTTTAAAAAAAATCACAGCCACCATACTCTGTGTAATAAACTAGTCTGATAAAATGGATTGAAAAGCTGGTATGACCTTTTTTGACTACCTAACATACAATTCCCCTTAGAACTGTTCAAGAAATGCTGCTAAGATGGCATTCAGTAGGCTTGTAGTCTGATCATTATTTGCAGTGGCAAAAACGACCAGATCCTAACTGTCCATTTTTTGGACAGGAGGAAAGGAAAACAAACCCAAACACTTGCAAAACCTTTAGCAATTGAAATAAAGTATACTTAAAATGGAAAGATAAATATGGTGCTTTGAGGAAAATGCAAAAAAGCAAAATCTTTCTGTAACACAAACTAAGTATGACCTAAAGAAAACTGTAACCTAGATTATGATAATATACTAGAATTCTTAATCTACTGTGTTAAAGCTCATGAGCTGCTTGATAAGACTTACCTTGTATCCACGTTCCTAAAGAAACTGCTTAATGCTTCATCATAAATTCCTTTCTGAAATAAAACATGACATAAGATGATGAGTTTTCTCATAGAATTTAATAGTTGAAAGTGATCTCTGAAGGTCAGCTGTCAAACCACCCTACTCCAAACAGAGCAAACATCTGTGATGACTCCAACAAGCTTTGGTCAGCACTAAAAAGAATATTTTATTGAAGCATCAGCTTCATATTAAAAGCTGACAGGAGGATGTGGTAGGAAATTAACTTTTCAGCACACAATTGAACAACTAATCTTCCTTCGCTTTTAAAGATTTAAGATTTTTCTGATTATCTGAATGCAATTATCAAATTAAATAGCTGACTCAGTTCATCACTGACACGAGACAGTTCATCATGGCCTGCATTGCNGCTGACTCAGTTCATCACTGACACAAGACCAATGGCATGGCACCAATGTCCTTGAAGTTCCATGGAAAAAAAAGTACATCTCACAGCAATTCCTAAACTCCCTGCTGAGGGGTAGCATGGAAATGACTTACCACACCATGAAGTTTAGGAGACCTGGTAAGTTTAAATACTTCAAGAATATTGTTTTACCGACTGCTTACCATACTCCTAAAGACATGATAAAACAGAATTTACAAGTCACTGTTCCCTACAACATGAAAAAACAAGAGATGCTCCATATGATTATAAACTTCATCATTGCCTTTTCACAGCAGCTTAAACAGAAAACATTGTGAGGGATGGCTCATCCTCATAGAATAGTTTGGGTTGGAAGGGGCCTTAATGATAATCTAGTTCCAAACCCCCTCATCTCTCAACATACAGTGTTTAGCAGGAGACAGTATCTTCATAGTTGTAAAAAGGTTGTATTTTTGTTCAGGGCACCCAGCACAATCCTCTTTAAGCCACTGGTTCACTAACGTACAGAAAGGCTCTGGTGGGCCGGGACAAAGAACCTGCATCGAACAGTCCTCTCTTTTCACCAATTCCCTCAACCAGAGCGACACCCTGAGCTTATCATGGCTAGGAAGAGCGGATCTGAATGACAGACGAACGGTACAAGAACCCGGGGGACGGTTTCACTCACAACGAAGCCGCTCGGGCGTCATCAAACCAACACAGTGCTTTGTAGTTACAGTGAAAAACAGGGAAAAAAGCCAACACCGCTACTGGCCTGCTCAGGGCACAGGCAGAAGGCGACTGCCTGCCGCCGCCGGGGCGAGGCAGAGGGGCGGTGAGGAAGCGGCGCCGTTACCTTGTTGATGGCGGCGTGCTCCCGCAGCGCCAGGTCCCAGAAGCGGCAGCCCACCTGGTTCCCGCACTGGCCCACTGCAACGGGGAGAAACAGACGGGTCAGCCATAGGAAAAGCATGTGGGTGTGAATGGAGACAACGGGAGCCCTGGCACCATGTCCACCTCACCCTGCACAACCACCGACTGGGTCATAGCTGGCTCCTCAGCCAGCGGCCTCCTCCTCTTTTCGAACCCAGCGCCCGGAAGCCGCGTCCCCTGCGCGGCCGCTGCGGGCGGGCTTTCCCAGCGGCTCGCGGCCTCTCGCCCCCCCCCGTCTTCCTCCTGCTGATGGAATCTTCCATCGCGTGCTCGTCGCTAAGGCGCTGCGGGTGGAACGTTCCATTACGGGGCGGGGGGTGTGTGTGGCCTTGCCTGAGGCAGCTGGATTTAGATGTTGGTCCTGACGGGCCCCGACTGCTGCTTTAATCATTGGGATTTGTTGTAAGAGTAAGAATATGCTGAGAGAAGCTGAGGGAGTAGCATGATGTCTGCTGCCTCTATGTCAGTAAGGAAAGGGTGGATGTACTGAGGTACCACCATGCTGGGTGTAGTCCTGAGGGTGAACCTGAAAGCTGTGGTGTCTGTGATGAAGACCACACGTGGGAGACATGGCAGAGGCCTCCACTGAAGTCCTTCTGTAGCAGAAGGGAAAAGCATGTCTCTGGAAGTGTTTAAGACCAGGCTGGATGAGGCATTGAGCAACCTGGTCTAGTGGGAGGTGTCTCTGCCCATGGCAAGGGGGGTTAGAGCTAGAAGGTAGAATCATAGAATGGTTTGGGTTGGAAGGGACCTTAAAGATCATCTAGTTCCAACCCCCCTAAAGCAGCAATAGAGTTCATCTCCTGAGTCCCAGAGACAGATTATTTTTCTTTTCCTCTGAAATTCTTTGTCTCACAAAGAATTCTCACAAAGAATGTGTCTTACGGCAAGAAGGGCTACATTCACTCTGCAGAAGCTTCTCAGTCCCAAGTGACTTCTTATGATCTTGAAGGTCCCTTCCAAAATGAACCATTCTATGATTCTGTGATTTCCTTTTGTGGCTAAAAATAGGTGAGAAAACATGGTTTTCTTCATCCATGTACATTACTTGGAGTGATGGTATGAAATGTGCCAAAAATACAAATTAAAAATGAACAAGAGAAGGTGTTTGTGTGGGGACCCTGTGATAATATGCTCTCCTAGAAGTCTTACAAACTCAGTTTGACATTTCTTAGGCAAAGAGTTGCCCCCGGTGCAATTAGGAGGTGCTTTTGCCAATGTTGAACATGGCAACTTGGGGTCTGGAAATGAGAGAGGAAAAAGGTGGCAATGCCATTGTCTCAGCATGGCTACATTTGGCCAAAGTAGTAAATACTGCGTGATAGGCAAAGCAGTGCTTGCAGACAGCTGTCATATGATACAGATGGCATTTCTGCTTCCTGAGAGACAACTAAAGTGCTTTCATGCAACTCAGTTCAATAGTTTCTATGGCTAAAACTATCCAACAAAGTCTGTTTTCCCCAGATTTATTATTTCTAGTGCTGGCATGTGAACCAAATTTGCATAATGGAATTCTTAATAGAATCCAGTGTATCTTAATCCTTTATTTGTTCTAGAGAAACCATACTCCTGACTCCTGTATGTGACCTAGGATCCTGTAAAGATCAATGGGAAGTTCCCAGGGAAATAAAGTTATATGAAATAGCTATTTGACTAACAATGGGAAGATCCCAGGGAAATAAAGTTATACCAAATAACTATTTGACTAAATGACTATTTAAAAAAAACTTTCTTGGTAGGATTGTGTATGTATTGCAGCAGGTGCAATATTGTATAGTACAATAGAACGTGTAAGGACTATGTATCAAGACTAATTTTTAAAAACTTAATTGAATGAGGAAAGTCTGTCTACTTGAAATGTGCATTGCTCTGAAGAAAAATGTAATGGGTGGCCCAAGCTTGTTCAGGCTTCACTGCTGGAAAGTACCAATGGCTTCACTGTTTTAGGAAGGTAGAAAGTTTAGCATGAGTAGATTAATACTGCTTCAATCACTTCTTTTAGATACTAATTACCAGTGTAGAACTACATGAGTATTAATTGGGAAAGGAGGTAGTAATTTCTCATACATCTCTGGACAGACTAAATGTAACCTGTAGCTTAATTTTCTTCCCTGTGGTTACCAGATCTGGTCTAAACCTGTAGGCTGTGGTCTTTTATAGCTACTACATGTGAAACCTTTCCTTTGCTTCTTGCCTACCATGATCTTAAAATCCTCTCTTCACATGTCTTTTTGACCTTACTTAGGCTAAAAGTAATACACCATTGCTTGTGAGCATTGTAAAGCTTAATTTAAAGTCTACAGAAATATCTCAACATTACTGTATCTTTCAGTTAGCTGTGTTTTTTGTGTTCTTTATACCATGAAGATGCGCTCCATTGAACATCAGATTGCAGCAAGAAGTACTGTGCTTTGGCTTCTGACATGATTAGGAGGTCTGTCATGGCAAATGTAAAGTGATTATTCTCACTGAGCTCGGAAACTCTATGAATCAGAGATGCTACTGAGATTCATATTCATGTGGGAATATTTTTTAGCTTTCAGAGGAGGTTCAGGCGGGGGAAGTGGATGTGTAATAACCAGTTTCACATCATGCACGTGTTCAGAGTTTTAATGAAACGGGAAGCTCTACTATGTGGAAGCAATAATTTCACACTGACTGTTTCATTGTAGATGATGAAGCTCTGCTTCATCTACCATAAGTTCATCAAGTGTAAGTTCATCAATCTAGTCAGGTCCCCTCCATGGCTTTCTGTCTATGTTAATAATTTATTATGCTATTGTGTGTTTCTTACCCTTATTTTCTCAGCAACTTTTTGTTGTTGATAGCATACAGTAAGAGTGTTCTGCGACTTTGGAACACAAATTGATTAATTTACTTTTTGGAATAAGTTATTATGTTATTGAGGAAGTGAGTTGAGGAAGTGAGTTGACATTGACCACTGTATGGATCTGTGAATAATCCTCAAAGCCCAAACATAACAAGAGCCAAATAAATATATATTGTGTTCAGTATATGTACTGTGCTTTCAGCATCTTTTAATGACAATCATTTGACTATTTAGGCTACATGCTGCTATGGGAAGAACACAATGGAATTTGAAATAATGTTATTATTCCCTGATTTATATCAGGGCCTAATTTACTTGTGAAGATTTGTTTTTATTTTTGTCTTTTTTTCCTCCTCCCCTTAGAGTGGGTGGCTTTTGTGGAATTACTGTTAGACCTGTAACCCTTCATCTTTTGTTTTCCTTTTCAGGCTGTTGTCCATAGTTGTGGTCCTTGAGGAGTAGGAAGGGTTGTCAAGAACCTTTAACTTAGGCAAATATCTACAGACCTTCAAAAATGAAAGACAGAGGTTTCAGAGATCCTGATCTAATAATCTATTTTGAAACTGTTTGATGAGTATTTCAACTTGAAATTGGATTCTTTGTTATATAGCCATACAAATGCCAAATTTCAGAATATTCCACAATAGTGTAGTTGTAGCCCTGATTTAGATTATGGCTATAATTAAAACCTTGGCACTTATTAAAACCCTGAAGGTGACAGAGAAAAGTAATAATCTCCTTAGGGTCAATGCTCATCTTTTTTGTGGGCTTTCTGCAGGACTGAGGTAGTTATGTTAGTATTGAAAATGCAAATGAACAGTCTGGCAAGGTACCGCAGAACTTGGAGGTTTTTCACAAAGCTTTATAGATGAAGGGTTTTCTACTTTGGAGCTATAATTCTTAGGACAGTTAGAGAAGACAAATTGAATTCTAAGAAGACTTTGACTTAGGCAGTTGCCTTCTCTTAAACACCAGAACCTTTGAAAATAATGTGGAGACGTGTGTAATGTAATGCATCACATACAGGCTTTATTTGCTGCACATGGAATCTGAGGGTATCCTCTGATTTATAATATTTTTCTTTGGAAACCCTGTTTTGCAGAGGGAAACCCTACATTTCTGTAGCCTAAAAATGAAAATTGAGGAAGATAATCTCCACAAATACTGCTGTGTTTGATTAGCTGGTGATATAGTAAAGAGAAGTAAATTGAATGGTAGCAGTTTATGAATTTTAATGTGTTTTTATTCACATACTATTTTACTGTATTTTTAGATTTCCATATATAAAGTATGCAAAGGACTGATTAATCAGAAAAGTAATTCTTAAATGTAAATCCATGGAACAAACCCAAATCTCATTGTAGCAAATATGGCTAAGAAAAATACTGTTTATTCACAGAGCTTGGGTGTGGATATGAGAAAAATGTGCCTTAGTTTGAAGTAGGTGTGAGATGGAAAACTGTTATGAGTATATATTTACTAGTTAATATACTTTGCTCCATTTAATACTAGTACTCACTAAACTGTGATGCTCTCAGAGGGCACAAGCATATGCTATTGCTGGCTATCTCTGCTTAGCATCTACAGACAACTTGAAAAGAGTTCTGGTAATGATTGTAAGAAACCTATCTAAGCAGGGTTTTTTTCTCTCCAGATATAGGGTCTGTGAGGAAGTTTAGCTCAGGTTGTGGTGTCATCAGATTGATTGAGCCAAAATACTTGCTGCCACTGTAAGGAGACTCCCTTTTTTTGCTAAATCTCCCAGCTTTACAGCCCTGACACCATTCATGGCTTCTAGTTCTCACTGGGAACCTGGTTTACTGGTCTGGGGACATTATTCCTCAACCCCCAATAATAAAACAATTCCCATACCAAAACCCCTAAGTGTTTTCTGTTTAGAGCCTGGGTATTAGCTGTGAGCAGGAAAGGGTTGAGCAGGCATAGTGTCTTGGTTTCTGAGACAAAGATGGAATTTGATGGCAACTGAGTTTGGCAACCCATGACGTACTTAATTCAAAGTGGCCAGAGTGACTCTTACTGCTTGCTTCTGAAGTATGAACAGTGGGGTATGAAGTGACTAAAGAGTGGAACAGTGCACCTCTCCCAGAAGTAGGAGTCCTTCCTCTGTGGTTGGGAAGGGAATCAAATCAGTCCTGGGGAGAGTTGCAGGGAACAGAATGCGTGATGTGGCTATGAGGAAACCCTTAGAACAGGCATAGGGCTGAAAGCTTGCACAGAGTTGATGAGGCTGCTGAAGTCCTGCTATCTTCTCTTGTCCACTTGCCACCCAACACTGGATACTAGAGACAGGTAGAGAAGCAGTGATGGGGTCCCAGCTGCTGGTGAGTTCCCATACAAGCCTGCCTAGAGGTTGCAGTTCTTTATGCAGAGTTATCCAAGACTACTTCAGTTTTTCAGAATTAATTTTACCTTTCATATTCCCCTGCTTTTTTCAGCTGGACATGCTTTAAGTTGTTTACAACAANAAGACTACTTCAGTTTTTCAGAATCCTTGGAAGCTTCTGATCGTTGCTTTCATGTGTATTTTATTCTGGTGGTTCCTCCAGCTGTCCAGATTCAAGATCTTTGGATTCCAGTTGTCACTTGTGTGTTTTCCTACTATTAGNTGCACCTCTCCCAGAAGTAGGAGTCCTTCCTCTGTGGTTGGGAAGGGAATCAAGTCAGTCCTGGGGAGAGTTGCAGGGAACAGAATGCGTGATGTGGCTATGAGGAAACCCTTAGAACAGGCATAGGGCTGAAAGCTTGCACAGAGTTGATGAGGCTGCTGAAGTCCTGCTATCTTCTCTTGTCCACTTGCCACCCAACACTGGATACTAGAGACAGGTAGAGAAGCAGTGATGGGGTCCCAGCTGCTGGTGAGTTCCCATACAAGCCTGCCTAGAGGTTACAGTTCTTTATGCAGAGTTATCCAAGACTACTTCAGTTTTTCAGAATCCTTGGAAGCTTCTGATCGTTGCTTTCATGTGTATTTTATTCTGGTGGTTCCTCCAGCTGTCCAGATTCAAGATCTTTGGATTCCAGTTGTCACTTGTGTGTTTTCCTACTATTAGTTTTACCTTTCATATTCCCCTGCTTTTGTCAGCTGGACATGCTTTGAGTTGTTTACAACAATAATTTGCAACAAAACTTTCCATCAACAGTGGTTTATTCTTTAAAAAAGAGAAACCTAAAGGGCTTTAATCCCTTGTAGTCTATCACTAAGGAGACTAAGTTTTGCAAGTGACTTGTGTCTGATGTTCAAGCCAAAAGTGAACTAAAGCATAGTATTGACTTCCATCTGCCTCTCTGGCTTTAACATAACTCATTTGCATCCCTTTGCCTTCTGTTTACATTTTCCTGTTTAACCTCCAGTTCCTCTGCAGCAGTGTATCTTCCTCACCATATTCCACAGGAACACGTTCCTAGTTTGAGGATTACTGCTGTAAATGGAAGTTCTACAGCAGTCTCAAAAGGAGGTGATGATTTTATGTAATAAGGGATTTTCCTGAACTGTGACAATGATTCTTCTTCCTGAGCTTTGTGTTTGCTAGTGTTGTATTAGTGCAAATGAGATCACAATAGGATCGTAGATTTGGTGCCGTGTTTGTAGATAGGTGCATTTAAAAATGTAAAGAAAAAACTTGAAAACTGGAATTTTGTTTCTCCTATCCCTATGTAAGGCAAGTATTGTGATAAAATGACATAGTTTAGGTAAATGACCAGTTAATTGTCTGTCTTAATATATATACACCCTACCATCATGTTGTGCTAGAACAAATTCATGAAGTCTCAAAGTAGAATAAAAAAGTTTTTCACTGTTTTAAGATTACATAATTGTAATGCTTTCTGCCCCCCATTTTGAGGAATATATAAATGAGCTGAATGGAAAGCTAAAAAAGTAATGTATTCAAACCCAGTTAGTTTTGTTGTGAGTGTATTATTGAGCTTTATTCTTGTATGTGCATTAGCAGATCTTTTTCTGCTAAACAGAAGGCGACCTAAGGTATGGAATGAAATGATGTGGAAGTTCTGTCTTGGAAGTACCATTTAATATGATTTTCGTTTCTTTTATAATCACACATTTTCTTTTAACAGACTGGCCACACATACAATATAAGAAATGGTAAAGCTCACTCTTGTGGTGTAGTAAGAGAAGTGCAGAAGCAACAGCCCTTTATTCTGCAGTGATTGCTGTTTGCACATAAATGTTAGAAGTGACCCTTAAACAAACTGCTTTCTGTGGATGCATCCTTGATACTTTCATTCTTCTCCTGATGAACGTGGTTTCTGTTACTCTGTTTTTCCTTCTGTGGTCTAAGGAACTTTAGAGGGTTGATGTAGTGCACTGTCAGGCTGCTGGACAGGAATTGATGCTTACAGCACCACTGACCAAAGCTGCTTTACTAAAACTCACTGGTTTTTCATCAATCATGAAGTTCCGAATGCAGCCAATGAAGGAGTTGCGTGTGGTCAGGCTGGATGTTAGCAGGGACTCTGGAAGAAGGAAATAAAAAAAAAAAAATTAGTGGTCATAATGACCAAAACAATCCATTTGGTGACAGAATCCTTTAAATTTGCTACTAACTGCAACTGAATCTGCTGTGTACCTTTTAAAATATGTGGCCTACTGCAAGCATCTTAAGGGCCATTAGAGTAAGGATGGAGAGTTATCTACAATGGTGTAAAACTCTTGATACTATGCAGTCGTTAGAGGACTAATCTTGTATTTTCTGACAACTGCATTTTCTTTTAAATAATAAGGTAGATGAAGCCAGGAGTGCTTGTTTGTAATTACTTTTAACATTACATGTGTTTCCATCTGTGTCAGATTTGTTTGTTTGCATTTAACTTACTATATTTACATAGGATTATTTGTTGCAAAGTTTTTTGCACAATTTTTCTGTGCCAGGGTGATAGACCAAATGTATGCCATTGCTTTAGCATTCTGTAATTAATGTAGAAAGAGAAGGCTTTAGTATGAAGCAGAACAACATTTGCAATTAACACTTTATATTGCCTCTCTGGGATGAGTTCTGTCCTAATAAAATTCCAGTTTGGATTGAAAGAGTGAGCAGGCAGCTGCACAGAAGTTTTATGATTCCCTTTAGGCTCATTTTTCCTCCTGGAAGTGTGGGATAGATGAGAACATCACGCACTCAAGCCACTAATCCAAGATAAGCAACAGAATAAATTTTGTAGCTAGAGATGTTCATGATTGACATGCAAGGCACAGAGAAATAATGCGGCATGTTTTCAACAAGAAATGTATAGGAGACTACTTAAAAACTGAATCACTTAGTGTTGATTACAGTTTGTATATGAACCCCAACAGAGTAGCTCTTTCTGTTGAATAAGGGAAGTAAATGTAGTAATCTTGGCCCACGCTACACAGATGGTCTGTGAGTCACAAATTCACATTAGCAGACATCTGTGCAACAGAAATCACCAGTCAGGAAAAGAATCTCCGTGTTTTCTCATGTTCTGAGATGCCATCTCTTGATGAAAAGAAGCCTACCAGCAATAAAACCTCGAGAATGCAATTACAGTGAAAGTGAGTTTCCAATCCCATAAATAAATAAATCACTTCTTAAGAAGTAGTAAGCCCATACTGGAAAGTAAAATGGAAAAAAGTGGGTTTTTTTCCACCTATCTGGCTTCTCCACTGAGTGCATACCTGACTCTCCAACAACCATGAATGTTCTAATTTCAACAAAGCAGTGCTTTTTTTCCTTTGAGAACTTGAGGTATAACATTTTAGCTCTTGAGCCTTTGAATTATTGTTGTTCAATAGGTTGTTCATGTTTAGCTTTAGATGTTTAGTTTTTGTTTAAAATGAAAATAAATCTCTATGCTTTTTCTCTGAAACATGTTGAAATTTGAGAACTATATATGAAAAACTTACCTGGTACACCTCCAATGAACACTGGCTCCCTGTGGTCAGTTGCTTTTGGATTTAGTGGCCCTACCACGTGGTTTACTTCAGAGTCCACATCCAACTGCACCACGTAAATATCTCTGATAACTGAAGGGGAAAAGAACAAGGATCAATAAAATTGAAAGAAGTAGCATGTGAATTTTATGTGACAGACAGGAATCTATTTGATCCAAGTAGTTTGTTTTAGTGTTTGCTAGAGTGGGTGTGAGCCATCAGTGACAGACAGTACATGGACAATTTCTGTCACAGAGTAGGACCAATGGAAGATACTTGGGAGCAAGGTGCTTTTGATGGTGCTCTTGGTTGCTGGCAGCTGTGTCTAGACTGCAGGGCATGAGCATACAGTGGCATGGGGCTTAGAAAAACTGCCAAGTCATTCCCAGTAGGGGATATACTAGTTTGAGCTTCCTTCAGAAGGAAACCAGAAGGCATGGGGAAAGGGTGCATACTGAGATCTCTTCTGATGTGACACTGGGAAGCATCAGTCAGCATCTAGACAGGAAGGTAAGGGAATTCAAAGTACCTGAGGTTTAGAAGTATTTTTTGAATTTCAGATCCAGGGAAGAAGGATGGCTGACTAGCATGGAAGCAAAATCCTGACTGTAGACATCTCTCTATGTGAGGCAGGGGTTCCCAAGGCCTGTCCTATTATTTGACCTTTAAGGATAACATGTACTTGTGCCTACTACATTCTGTCAACTGATCTGAACTCTAATTAGGAAAGGACTATTAGATGGTATATGACTTAGGAAAAGTTGTCACCATTTCATGTAGGTTGTCTTGCGTCTTTGAACAAGCAGCTTCCATCTTAGATTGCTCCTCATAGGAACTTGTGCTTATACTGCCAGAAAGCCCTACAATTCCTATATCTGAGAGACAAATACGACTGTGTCTTTCACACAAATTTTTGTCTTGACAGATGGAAAGGAAGAACTGAAAGTGGACTCCATTCCCAGTGTACCAGCCAATGGAGGTGGTTATCTAGAGTGTGAATTTTATTATCTGTTACTTAGTGGATGATCATGTTTTACTGACCTGCAATTCGGTGCCACTTGCCATCACAGAGACTCTGTTTTAGTGTCACTGAAGTTGAAAAATCCCTGATTCCATTATTCAGTTTCACAGTAACCTGTGAAAAAATAACATAGTCATAACTGTAAACCCCCTCCTGTTCCCTTTTTTCCTTCTGTTAAATCATATTGTACTCCCCACTCAAAACACCTTTCCCCTTTAAGTGAACCAAAAACATAATTTTATGGAGTTCTTTAAAATAAGTCATCTTTCTAACTCATAGATTTAGCTTTTAGTATTTTTTGGTTTTTTACTTTATTTTGGTTTTTTACTTTATTTTGGATTTAATAGTTTTGCAACATTTAAGTTTTTAACTCAAGGGAAGAGTTAAAAAAAAAAGAGAAGATTAAAAAGTAACAGCTAATTTAACTCTGATTTTCTAATACTGCTACTCTATAATTTCCTCCATGGTAAATTAGTGTTTAGAGGCATCATATGATGCTTTGGCATCCTGCTAGCCACTTAATAATGAAAACAGTCATGAAAAATCCAAGTATAAACAAATAACACAAGATGTGAGAAAGGAGTAGAAAGGGAAATTAAGAATGACTTTTAAGTTACTTGTTCAAGCTTACCAGCTAATCTCTGGCAGAGCTAGAAGGTGAACCTAATTCTAAATTTTGTACCTCTGCTTTAATTACATTAATATCTTTCTGGATGGAAGTGTTACAGCAGCAGCAGGGCAGCATTGCATGTCTACTGCAGGGTACTAGATTCCTGGTGGTAATTGCCAGAGAACGTCAAACACTGAATCCAGTTACTCAAGGTTTTTAAATGTCTTAAATTGTCCCTGATAATACTGACACCTTATTGACTTACAAAGTTCCAAGGAAACAATTTATATTTAATTTTAGAGAACCTCCTTTTTGATATATTTTTAACTAAGAAACTTTTTCACATGTGCACCAGCAAAGAAAAATGCAATGATCCTCATGTTCTTTGTTATCCACCTTTGGAAAAATTAAATAGGAACAATTAAAATAAATACAGAATCATGAGAGAAACTGGCTGCTTAGTAAATTCCCCAGATAAGCTGTGCTGCTAGAGTAATTTGTGCATTTAATAAATGAATAAAAGGTGGTGGTGGTACTTATTTGTCTAGCAAAAATGTTTTCACAAGACAGGTGTTCTGCAATGCATTAAAAGAGAGCTGATATTTAATGGTAAAAAGTATTACACAAGAAGTAAAGCAGTAAATCAGGTGATATCTGGTGATATCTAACTGGTACATGTTAGGTAAAAGTTTCTGGACATGCAAACCTGCCATCAAATCTGTATGTAAGAAGTACTAGGCTGGATCAGATGTGTAAAGATGTAGCCTTTAAGCATGGCATCATACCCAGAAATGCAATGTGCTTTAAGCACTGTCCTTGTTCACCAGGAGTAGTGACAGCTGGAAGAGTGGACTTTAATTATTTAATCACCTATCAAAAATAAGGTGTCTAACTGAAGCACCTGATCTCTATACAGAAAAATAGAGTCTCTGAATGACAGCTCATTTAGTACCAATATTACACACCCTATTCCAAAGCACTGTGTTAAACTGTCCACTCTGTTGCAGGTTCCTGTTCTTGTAAGAGAGGTGATGGCATGGTTCCTCAGGTGCTGCATTTCTAACTGAGGTACAACCAGCCTCATTTGAATACCCTCCTACTTTGGTTAACAGTTAGATACTGGGTAGTGCATTGCAGTGGTTGAAGAATATCCACAATGCTCAATTTCTTGACTATGCCCAGAGTTTCTATTTTGCAAACAGGAAAAAAAAAGTACTTTTCTCCTTGGTCTAATTCTCTTCTTGTTTTGTCCACTTAGGCTGCAACTTATCACCATATTTGTGCAATGCATGGTGTGAAGGGATCCAGATTTTAGTGATGAGCATAAAAATAAGACAGCAACCACAAAAGCTACTTGGTAAGTTCATTTCAAGCCTCTCACTTTAAATCGCCAGCTTTACAAGAATCTAGACCCTTTAGATACTAGAGGAACAGACAATCAGAACTTTCCCTCACTCTTACATCAAGTACATATATATGTTAAAGGAAGAAGAAACTCAGATCAACTCAGACTTCTAACAAACAAGAAATAAAAATTCATCTACAGTTGCTGTCCTTTTAACTCTTATACATTTTTAATGTATGGATAAAAGAGTGGCACCAAAGAGTCAGTGCTCTTGCTTCCCTTATACTGATCATTAAATATTTATAGTTGGTATCAGTAAAGTGATCTGATTTCCTTTTAGGTGTTATTTTTTGTATTTTAAGGTAAGTATCTGGGTTGCCTAATCTGTATGGTTAATTAGTTTAGGAGAGAAATAAATGGCAAAGTTGTAAGACAAAAAACACGTATAGCAGAGCCCAAGTATGAAAGAGAAGAACCAGTCCAAGCAAGTGAAGGAAATGTGATGTTCATTATACCTGTCCATTTCTCATGTGCATATTCAGGTACTCTCCATTCACACTGTGACCATGCAGTAGAATTCCTGAGCTGCTCCGTGGCCGTATTTCAAAAACAACTTCAAATTTCAGGCCTAAACTGAAGGATTCATCTGCAAGGTAAAAAGAATAACATTTTTGTACTGAGTTTATGATGAAATTGGAGTTCTATTCAAAATTAAAGTAGAAATTTAGGGCCCAGATGAGAACTTACTTGTCCTGTCTTTAAAACTATTGAAATATGTGCCAGTATACTTAGTTGAAGAGATGGCATGATGTGTCATCAATGCCCCTTTTCAATTTCTGTTTTATGATCTTTCTTAGTGCACTAGTAAGGTTTTATTTTCCTCATTCCTTTGAAACATGTGTTTTGTTTAAAAATATTTCCTAACTATGAAATAGCAGGAAGTAAATTCTTTGTAATTTTTGGCAGTTTCTTATTCAACAATTCATCAGCCTTTATCCAGTGAGTGGGAGTTCCCTTGAGCTTTGAACATTTAGTAGAAGAAATTCCCCTCTTCAATCTGGTGGCAGGCCTGGGAGCAAATTAGAAATAGTATCTAATTCTTTTTGATGTTGCCAACGAATAGAATTGTGCAGTTTCCTTTCCAGTTCAAATCAGAGCCAGTGTGACCAGAAACCCTCTCATGAAACACTTCCTGGAACACAGAAGGCCTAAATGACAGAAAAGATGTGTTCTGCCGTGCTGTTGATTGTTAAGACAGGAAGAAAACCTTTCTTTTGGATTTCTGAATTACATGTTGCTTTATTTACCGAAAAAATAAGGGAGGATCATTTGTTGGGGTAGTTGATCTTAGCCACATTGAGTTCTTTAAAATTATGATAATTTTAACCATATTATACTCTGTTTCCTTGTGAAATTGTTCTAATTATTTGAAATGCTTATGTACAGATGTATCAGCTTGTAACTGTGACCTGTCAACATCAGCTGCTTCCCACAAGAAGGATTTCTACCTAATAATTCTTACAACTCACAGCCTCAAAAATTACCACATCCTTTAGTGAAATATATCCATTCTGAAGCACAGTGAACACAACTGTCTTATTATGGGATACATTTGTTTAGTAGTGCATTACCCAGGACCACATATCCTCCTTCTGATGAAAAGTATGTTCCTGCTTCTGATGGGCCTTCAAAGCATGGTGTTACACTAAATGTCTGCGAAGCTGAAGTAATTGATCTTCCATTGAGCTGTAAATTGCTGAGACAACCACTGAAACTGTAGACAGGGTTAATCTGAAGGGAAAAAAAAAAAGCAGCATGATTAGTCGGTACTTGTTTGAGGAAATAAACTCTTCTGTACTTATTTATGAGCGATAAGGTTGTGACTGTCTAGTGCATCAGTTTTGAATTAAAAAACAGTTTCCAGGGAACAGAAGCAGGACAGATGCTTTTCTTAGCTTCTCATCACTCCCTGATGACTTTAGCGTGACTCCAGCTTGTATTTCTCAAACAATCCTTACTGAGCTGTGAGAAACAAAGAGGAACTAGATCAATGCAGTGCTCATGTCCTCATACCCTCAAGGCAAGACAGAGGTCTACTTTTTTGGAGTAGTGTATCTACTGTGTTAGGCATGTAACACTAAAGATTAGCATGAAAGTGGCTTAGTTGTGTTCATTTTTGTTTTATCTCTCTTTTCTATATACTTCAGTAGTAAGATACAGAGCATAATCTTGACTTCTAGGTACTGTCTTAAAACATAGATGCTAAGGCAGCACTAAAATCTTTCTGAAACTCATGTATATTTCAGGTCTTACTGGTGTCTGCTTTACCTGGATATTTTTTACAGCTTTTCCAGGAGCTACACCCCCGATATAGAGTGGTTCAGTGACTTGCCAGTTATTATCATTACTGATGAATGATTCTTCCAGTACTCGGAGACCATCAATTATCAAGCGACCAATATTTTTTCCTCTAATAAATATCACCTAGAAAGGAAGAAGAAAAATTTGCAAGATTATTTTCATCTGCTGAGGGGACACTCCTCTGCAGTGGAAGAAGATTAAAAGTTTTAAGAAGAAAAGCTTGATTGATACTCTCAAAGCCTGTTTTATTAACTTTGAATATTCTTTGCCAGTCAATTCTTTCTTTTCACATTCATGGAAAGGCTAGGCAGTAAAGTTTCTTGCAATTCCATGTACATGGTAATCAAGATGTCACAAACATAAGATCTGCCCATCTTAGGATTATATATGATTCATTGCTCCGGAGCTATCACATAGCATTTTCATATTCTTCTCCACATTTATGGTTTGGATTCATCCAGTCTGCTTTAAACACAAGTGCCCAATTTAGGAGCTTATTAACTGTAGACTTCCTCTGTAGTCAGAGAGGAGAGAGAGGTGCCTACAGAGGGAAATTCACCTTGACTCCTAAACTTGTCTTTTTATATTCATAGACTATAAAGGGAGCCTAAGACAGCTGTGCTCCTTACTTAGGCACTTCAAAGAAATTTCCTGAAGAAAATTATCCTAGTCCTTTCTAACTCAATTCTAAACTTAAGCACGGCTTTCATAGCATGTGCCATCATAGTGATTTTTTTTCGTTTACTTACGTTGTGCCAAAGGCCATCATTGTATTTCTCTTGACTCTTAATCCTTATCTTTTGATGACCAACATTAAACATAAAAATCAGTCGGCCGTGAGCAACAAAAAGGGCCATGAAGTTGGTCTCTTTTTGATCTGAGATGTAGAAGATCATTCCATGAGATGAGTGAGTTTTCAGACTGATAGAGAACTGAGCTCTGGCATGTGAAAAGAAAAGATTAAGATTAGAAGAGATAGAATTGACTTAAATTAAACAGCAAGCAAAAGCAAACAGAGATTTTCTTTTCATACACAGAAATATACACTACCTTGGTGAAAGTGGTGTTTCTGAGAAACATTATGCACTGGTTTTTGGAGAAGGTGGCTAAGTTGCCACCTTGCAAGGAGCTTGTTGTCAAATATTATAGTCTGTGGAGTGAATGCAATCAATTCAGGCCACATATAACTAATACTAGATACTCCACATTTTAATTTCTGTTGAACATCACCATTGGGGCACTTTTTTGCTGTGATGGCATGGAGGCCCAACAGTTCACAAATCTTTTATGTTACTCCATGTAAGCTTCTCATTCCCTGTGAAATCCAAGACAACGTGGCAGGCTATCTGACTTAGTTTGATACTGCAAGTGAGGATTTTTTGAGGGGTTAGTATTACTTTGGGTCTAAAAATGACAAAGCTGTACTTGTGTAGGACAGTGTTGGAATTGATTACTTCTGCTTCTCGTGTCAGATGTCTAGCCTAGCTTCCATTCTTTATACTGCCTGAAGGATCTATGTATGTTCCCCATTGCATGTGTATGTACACTCCACACACATTTAGGTCCTTGCCAATATCAGTTGTTGGAAAACACCACAAATTGCTGTTTCTTTAAATTACAATGATGAAGCTGTAATAACAGCTGCAAAACAAATATGTCTTGTAGGAATGAAGAGACAGACTTTGGGTTTTGCTTCTTCATATGGGCACCATCAGGGCAACCCTAAATAAAAGTCTTGAATTAAAGTGGATGTAGCCAGGAAATAGCACTCTTTGTTTCTGAGTTAGTGTTCTGGTATGTTTCCAGGAGTGCTTTGTTATTGAATTTATAGTCTAATGTGGAAAGCAGTGAACTAAAATCCTTTGTTGATCATAACATTCCATATGGTATGTTCTGTGTGAGTCTGAGAATTAAATGTCCACAATATCTGGACTCATTATTAATTACTTGAATTGCCATTGTGGTTTGACATGGACAGGGTTCTCATAGCTTTATGTCCTACTGCACTGTACAGATTCATAAGCATTAAACAGCTGATAAGGTCCACTTGACATGTAACTGCTTAATTTCTTGGTGAACTTTTCCAGCTCAGCTCTAATGCCATTGCTTCTTGTGTAAAGAGAACAAAAGAACATTGCTTGTGTAGAACTAACATCCTCAGGCTCTGCATACAAATAGGAAAAGAGACACATTTTTTTAATATAAAGACTTCCCAAGAGGGATGTAACTGGAAACGCATTCTATTTATTGCTGTTACTCAACTGGAATACCTTTATAATATATCCTAACATGATATATAGGAAAAATGGCTTAAAATACATTGGGAAAAGCAAGGGTAATAGCCTAAATGTGTCTTTTTTTTTTTTTAATGTTCATATACATCTTTCTTCTTCCCTGTATATTCAAATTTTTCTAAGGTCCCTTTACCTTTGAGTGAAATCCTTTGGTATGTGATCAAATTCTTGCCGGCTGTTTGCTGTTCCTCCAAACTGATATGCATGTTCAGTTGCTCTGGGATTCATGGGCAAGTGGCACTGAGGGTCTCTGTGCATATTCACATCTTGCAGCTTTTTGAGGCCAGTTGATGGCTGAGAAAGCTTGTCTTTATCTCTTCCCACCTTCATAGAAAGAGAACTATTACTTAGACATTGTAACTAAGATTGGACATAATAAAATAACAGTATAATTTCTGTCTAAGCTGGAAATGTATTTTTACCTTACAAAAATACCAGGAATGATTCAAAGTTAAGTTTTTCTTGAATGGATCTACTATTGTTGCTGATTTAGGGCTAAAGGAGTGAAAAAGGAGTGAAAAACTCCTGCAGCTAACAAAGTTACAATTCTGTTCTTTTGCAGTTTTTCTAATCTTTTCTTCTCTGCTTTTGATGATACCAGGTATACTGTGTGCATGGACTAACAGTCCTGCATATTGGAAGAAGTATTTTTTTTTTCACATTTGTATTGAGGTGTGCTAATGGTATCCAGTTGAGAGCCACACAGAAGTAGCTAAGAACAAAAGCAAGCGCCTTGCCTTTAGGATGTAGAAGAAATCAAGAAAGTTTGTTTCTGCATTAGTTTGAAGATGTCATAAATTTTGTTTCACTGTTCTAGCAAGAGAAAATGATGCAAGGCCAGATAGGTTGGGTCAAGGCAGTCATTTGCTGTGATGAAATATGTGAAGGAACCTTTCCTTTCCTTCACACATCTGAAATAATTCTTCATATGGTACATTTTGTATCCATGATCTGAGGATTCCCAGTCATGGCACAGTATGTATCAACTTTGAAAAACTAGGGGGTAGTATTGGGACAATTTGTAGCAAACCTTTTTATTACGGTTTCCTTTGGCTTTTGATGAGTTTTTTCCTTTCTTGTGGAGAAGAGCAACTGGAGGGGATTCAACAGGGCATCCATACAACGAAGCCTGAACTTTCTCAGGGTACTGCTGGAAATCCTCCACTTCAACCTCTCGATCCAACCTGTGTGTCAAGGAGGGGATGACAAGAAATTGTCCTCATAAAAATAATAGAATTTAATAATTACAGTTGAAATAGTAGTCTCAGGTGGGCTTTTTTTTTTGTTTTCAGATCATGGGTGAAAGTACAGATTTATCCGTCAATGTTTGAGTAATGGGGGCAGCCTATATTACTTCTGCCTGTTGCACCCATGTTTGCATAAACAGAGTATATATCTACATCAAATTCACTTTAAAAACCTATATAGAAGAATATAGATGGACTAGATGATCTCTTGAGGTCCTTTCAAATCCCTGACATTCTGTGATTCTGTAATATCTCATAAAGCAATTAAGATCATCAAATTCTGACCATTTTCACATCACCTAACTTCCCCAGCTTCTGTAAGATGCAGCAATACAATTTTTTTCAAAAGACGAGCTGAAAACTACATAATATAAATGTAAATTGCAGCTATGCAAATTATGCACTGCAGCAGCAGCATTAGCAGGTGCAGTTCTGAGAGCTGATTTACATCAAGTCATTCTCACTTCAACAATATCTTAACCTCACAGGTCTTTGCCAATGTATTCTGTGGCAAATAAGGTAAGAAACTTATTCACACATACAGTTGTCTCACAAAATGAGAGGGAGATTTTCTATTGTGACAGTAAATCAGCTACTATTCAATCTGTCAGGCAGAGACTGTGTGTTAATGCATTTGTAAGGATGCTCCATACCGAGTGAAGTAGGCATTGCTTATGCAGCCAGTGAAGTTGGCTTGCTGAGTTCTGAGGGGAGAGCCACCAAAATAAAACTTCTTGATGCTGTCTGGGCTTTTCCCTGCTCTGTCCTTTGCTGTGTTCTTCTTGCTTTGTTTCTTGTCATCAACAGTCAGCTCATATCTGCAAAGACATTGCATTTATTTTGTAGGCTAGTTTTGTAAACATAAGTGATGGTTACACTGCATATTTATTACTCAAAATGCTCCTCTCTTTGCACCACTGAATGATGGTGCTTGCAGTCATTAGAAGACCTTCTTGCTTCCACAAGTGGAACACATAGCCAGTGCAGTAATCCACTGGCAAGGTTAAACCCAGAGGCCTATGGATTTCATACCATCATATAATGGTTTGGGTTGGAAGGGACCTTATAAATAATCTAGTTCCAACCCCACTGCCATGAACAGGGACACCTCCCACTAGACCACATTGCTCAATGCCTCATCCAGCCTGGCCTGGAACACCACCAGAGAGAGGGCATCCACAACCTCTTTGGGCAGCCTCTTCCAGTGTCTCACCACCCTCATGGTAAAGAACATCTCTTTTATCTCCAGCCTAAATATCCCCTCTTCCAGTTTTCATCCCTTACTCCTAGTTCTGCCATCCTGTAACCTATTAAAAAGTCTTAGCCCTATCCTGGGTTTAATAAAGTCCATTCTGTGAATAACATAAAATTAAAGATTGCTAATAAATGAGTGGAGCCCCTATTTGGGTAAAATAAGACCTACAGACTTGCAAATCCTATTTCTTTAAGTCCCTATGTCTTTCCTCACAGTAAATTGGTATTAGAGCTTATACAATGTTTTTTTCCTAATCTCACTTTGCAACACATCGATTGCTGCAGAAGTTGTGATGGACTCTATTCCTTCAATAAGAAGCTGAGTGTAACTAACTCATCAGACATTAATTTTGTTCATAATTCAGTGCATTTAAAGAAACATGAGAGTTCCTAAGGCTATTCTAAGGCACCTTTTTTGTCCCTTCAGCTTTTCAAGCTATGTTTCTTGGATGCTAGAATCATAGATGTAAACCTCCATTTCCATAAGAAAACCAAGAAGGATCTGGTTATATCCAGATAGCCAAGGTTCCAAGAAGGTTCCTTTGAATATTTGACAGTCTAAAAATATTTTAAATTTAGAAAACAACAATTAAAAATACCAACAAAACAATGCTTCTAAGTTGAGAAGCATATAGAGAGACTTATTCCCTACTGCTGCATTTATTTAGTCTTACATTAATGTCGGTCCCTACTGAAGGTATTCTGAACATGTTCCACTGCATATATCCCAAATGAATGCTTTTTGTGAAGATGCTTCAATTACTTCAGGGTCAATTTGGGATTGTTGGCCAAATCAGAATGATTGGTCCTGCTGAAAAATTAATCTCATGCTATTCTTAAATTACATTAAACTGCTTTCATACCTGAGGATAGAAAAGGACTAAGCTTCTAGAAGAACTATAATTTTAGGATTTTAGTTTTACCTAAAATTCCTAACATCTTGTGCTCAGAATAAGCTGGCCAGTTTTTAATCACATTAATTGATTACTTAAAAATATCACATAAAAGCCCCTAATTAAGCAAGAATTTGAAAGAGAATATTAAATTATAACGGGCTGTGCAAGAAATATTTATATTGTAAAGGTAGGAAGTGAAAGTTCCTGATAACTTTACCTTTCTGGGGTGACAGAAGTAATGATGAAGTGGGTTTTTCCATCATTGTAATTTCGGTCTGGTGATTGAATTTTGGTTCCACTTGCATTTAAAACCACAGCACCTCTGTCCATGGAGATGGATAATACATCTGACTGAAATACAGCAAGGGTAGCACAGAAAATTTAACAGATATTTGTATTTTCCTGTTGTATTCATTTCCCTCCCCATTTGTACGTTATTTGCAGAAAGTCATACAGAGAAGAAAAATGAGAGATGATCTCATTAGAATTTATATTCTTGCTGTTTCATAAGCCTGAATTCTGGGAATTCTGTTGCTGTTTATGTCTTAAACAGCTGTCACGTGAGCTCTAGTAAGGATGTATTACGTTTACTTATCATTTGTATGTCTCCTACTGTATAGAGCAGCTGTTACTGCAAGGTTCCTGCTGTCGTAAGACTAACACATTCTTGTTTTATTTTTGCTAATTCCCTCTGATCAAGCTGGTTAAATCACTCAGAATTATTTCAGAGATGAAGATCGACTATCTGGGTCATGCATATGGGATCACCATGCCAGATAGCAGGAATATTGTCTGTTCCATTAGAGTAAGCATTGCCACTCTTAGGAATCATCCTGTCTCCTTCTGTCAAGTGCTAAACAGTTCTTAAGCAGAACACTTGCCTTCTCATAGGATTAGAGGTTTTGAGTTAAAACCAGAAGTGGTATGTGTTAGATCTCATTTATGCAGATGATGTGGGTAACTGACATGGTTACTGATTTCAATTTAAGTTAACACTCCAAGCTGTAAATTGTGAAAGTTCAAGAGTGATTGTTGGTGTCACACAACCTTCCCCGCTATGCTGCTGCTGAGCTTCTACAAGTATGGCAGAACAGACATTTGAGGGTAGTTGCAAATGTTCTGTCATCTCAGCTCATGCTTGCTGCAGATGTCAGTCTGAGCCTGCAGGATCTTGAAATCTCTCTGGCTCACAACATTTTGGAAGCCCAAGTCTTTATTTATGCCCATGTCACACCTCCAAGAAGGCATTTAGAGCAGCCTGGCTTCCCATAGCTCCAAGGAACTATTCTCAACTTTTCCTAGTCACGCGTGGAGGTGGGTCTAAGTACCATCAGAGAACACAGGCAGCTTTCAGCAATGCTCAAAACATGACCCCACTAATTCAAACTAACTCTGATTGTGTCTGGATGGAAAACGTCAAGCTCTTAGTATTGTTTGTACTTTGGTAGCACCTACAGGTCCAAGTAGGGATTGCAGTGCTGCTGAGCACAGCAAGATCCACTGTGCATTTGTGCCTTAAGGACTTTATTAAACACAAATGGATGCATGTTAATTCTAGGCTTATTCTCAGTCTGAAAATAATGTATGAGCATTGCTGGTTTTCACCTGTAGATCAAATATGAGCTGTGAAAATGAAGTCATCAATGAATGCTTCCATATTGCAGTGAAAATTGTGTTACTCTCCAAGTATTCTCCTGGGAAACAATGCAAGAATAAGATAAATCAAAGTGTAAAAAAATATATACTCACTCCTTCAGAATAGTAAAACAGTAGCCCGTTGGGCTGCAATGTCCGGAAATTAAAGCCTCCTTCAAATTCAGTAAAGAGAGACACTTTCTGGCTTGATGCAATGAAACTCTCTCCATTGAAATATGCTTTGCGAGACATCTGTGTGTTAAATACAAAATGATTACAAGTAAAACTCAAGAAACTCTCTCCATTGAAATATGCTTTGCGAGACATCTGTGTGTTAAATACAAAATGATTACAAGTAAAACTCAAGAAACTCTCTCCATTGAAATATGCTTTGCGAGACATCTGTGTGTTAAATACAAAATGATTACAAGTAAAACTCAAGAAACATTGAAATAATAAAGTAATAAAGCTATTACTTTGTTTTTGAAGATGCAGCTTGCTCAGTTCTGGTCAACTTTTTCAGTGTGTTTTGGTTTATATAGGCTTTCCCTCACATGTAGTAAAAAAATCTCAGAGTGCAGCCATTTCAGGCAGTGTGAGCCAAATTGTTCTCAGTTTTTGGGATTCTTGGCCTCATTCTAAGTCTGCTGATGTTAGTGAGCATGAAGAATAGAAGCAGAGGGAACTCAAACCCTTGTCTCAGCTGCTTGGCACTGAGTCACCATCCCAACATGCCATCCAATTTATCAGTTTGCTGCTGCTCCAAGTGCTGATGTTTGGCATGGTGGTCTATAACCCAGTGAGTCCCAGGAGTAAAACTCTCTCTGATCTAGGACAAACTACAGCTAATTTTCTTGTTGAGAGAGGCTGAGACTTTGTGATGACTTCTACAAGTGATAAGCTTCTGTATCTTTACAGGTACTCAGGATGACTTTGGATAGACATGACAGTAGAATAAAATCCACAAACACTGTTTAGCTTTACCAGCCTTGCATTGCAGTGGACAAATGAATAATGATGGAAGATTTCACATGGGGTGAAAATTGGGTAGTATGTTTAATGTGACTTAACCACACATACATCCCATCCTTGCCAGTCATTGAGCAGATTGCCATTTCCTTTCTATTGTTTGGAGTAAAACTCAAGCTCACAGCATTATCCATTGCCAGAATTTTATTTTTATTTCACCAATAACATTATACTTACCAGTGAATCCTCTGGGCACCCATAGCTTATTCCCAGTGTTCCTGGTTCTTCTAACAAGTTGAAATCCTTCTTTTGGAACTGGAAACCCTTCATGCAGCCTCTAAAGCCGAGACTTCCTGCCAAATGTGAGCTAATACTGCTGGAAAACAATGGCAAACAAGCTGCAGTTAGGTAAGCCTTGTCTGCCTGAGCAGACTTATCATCAAGGTTCTCTCAAAAATTGAAAATGCCTTAGTAATTTTCCTCACATTACTGACTTCCTTTTGTAAAACAACTAATTAACTACATTGTGTGTTTTGAAAAGCCAGTTTTGCAGAAATTGTGATGTTATGGAGAGAAATGTATGAGAGTTCAGAGAGGAGATCTGTGTAGCATAACTTTAAAAACAATTGCTGCTGAAAAGACAGTAGATTTCAATCTTGATTTCTCATGATTTTAGAATAGCTTTAGTTTTCCCTGCCATCCTTTTACTAGTAAGCTCCATTCTTGCCTTTGGAAGCAAATGAACCTTTATTTCTTAACAGAGGTCAGGAAAGTAAAAGTAAATGCTGCTTGCTGATGAGTGTGTTTACATCATTGTGAATGAGAGCAGTAGATGGGTTTCCAGGATCCTTTCTATGTCAGGTATGGGGTAGATAGCACCTGCTTCTGCTTGCTGCTGCAAGTTTTTCAACCTCACCAAGATATGACAGCATTATGGCACAGGCAAATGCAGTTGAATTTATACTTGCAATACTCAAGGTATGTGAAGAAGTAACTTTCCTAAAATAACAGAGGATCTGTGACAAGGCAAGGAAGTTACATGTGATCTGTTTGGTCCAGAAAATAACTGAGGAATAAAGATGTTGAAGTGAATGGGAGATCTGGAGTTTTGACCTCTAAATGATCTTTGTTCTTTCAGTGAGATGAACCTTAGCAGTAGGTTTCTTCTTATCTCACATGAGATGATATGGTATTGACATCTGCTTCTGTGCTAGTTATCTAGGAGTTTCCTTATTGTAAGGTAGACATTGGAAATGTGACTGAATCAGGCTCTGGAAATGCTCATTTTTCTACATTGGCAAAAACAGGCCATTAGGTGAAGTAGTGCAGATGTACAAGCATGTGAACACGTCTCAATTCAGGTGAGAAGGGAAGCATTGCAAAGGCTTAATAATCTGCTACTCAAAATCAGCAGGATAGCGGAATCAACAGGAAGGATCCTGCCATCCTTAATAGGATTTGGAGCAAAGTGTGAGGTATCAGTCAATGAGCTCTACTCTGATTGACCATGTGACTAGATGGGTGCACAAATATGACTTTCTGTTAAATGACTTTAGCTTAGCATTTTCTAGGAGCAACAATAACTAGAGAAAATAGGCTTTAACCTAAAGAAATGCTTCTGAGTTTGTTTCTTAACTGTTACCAGAGCCCAGTTCTCCTGCCTCCCTTTAGCTTTCTGCCTTATGCAGTAACTGAAGTGACAGAAAAATAACACAATGGTTATTCTGGGTTCATTTACTGGAGTTGAAGTAGAATCATAAAATGGTTTGGGTTAGAAGGGACCTTAAAGATCAACACAGGAGGTTCCACAGGTATCTGAGAATGAACTTTTTTGAAAAGTGGATGAAAAATACGCTGCTTTGAAAGAATATTAAACTCCTCCTCTAAGACTAGAACTATTTCCCCCCTCTGCTGCTGCCCCCCAGTGTCAGTTACATATAAGAATATCCAGAAAAGGGAAGCATCAATGTCAATAGTGGATAGGAACAGTAGAGAGATGTGCTCCTGATAAAAATAGATGTCACCACTCTGGAACAGTACTTTTTGCTTTCAACCTTATCATAATAAACAAAGCTTTATACAATAGCAAAGACAAAGGTGTAGCTCCACTTACATTATTTCTGTATTTCAACATTCTGATTTTTTTTTTTTATAATGCCTCTGGGTTTCTTCTATTTTTTTTTTGAGATTGTTTTTCCTGCTTTGACAATATCTACCAAGTTTTTTTCAGAATAACCACAATTCACTCAAAAATCTGAAGGCATAATTTATGTGATTTGTCTTGTACCCCACATTTGTGTACAAGTTTCATCTGCAATTGAGCTGCTCAAATTGCCAAGTCTTCTAGTTCCTTCTTGGCTTTATCAGTGTTCTCTAGGCTTCATTAAGCACAGTAATTTTCACCATCCTTTTGTACTTTGTTTCTAGATCATTAATGTATTTAACACCAGCCCCAAGAGAGGTCCTTTGGGCATATGCTGTAGACTTTTTATATTGTGAAAATTGAAGAGTTTCTGCTATGTCTTCAACACAGTTTCCCAGCTGCTTTCTAAACTACTGTAGCCCTTCTTCTCTCCACCCCACTAGTTTTCTTAACAGCCCCTTATGACAGACCTTTGTAAAGAACTATTTGGAAGGCCAGATAAATTATATATTCTGCTTCCCCCTTGCCCACTATTTTGTTTGCATGTTCAGACAATTACATGGGACTGAAAGGTGTAATTTTCCTTTTTGTCCCTATCAGAAAAAAACTTATTTTATATCTCAGACCTTATTTACCGATTCAACAGGCTGTCCTGAGAACAAAATAAGGTTTGGGGAGGCTTATCACCGATTTGCTGTCTTCCTTTTTAAAAAGAAGGCATTTTAAAGAGAGATAGTATTTCTTTTAGCAGTTCTGGCACTTGAAAGAGCAGCTGGAGCCCTTTTGAAAATACTGGCTCTGCTATCTGACCCTGGGAATTAATGCAGCCTATCAGAAGAGCATGCTCTTCTCCAAGCAGCCAGTCTCCTCTTCCAGGGGATGAGCCTGGTCCAGCAGATTTCCACTGTGGGCAATGAGTGTGCAGAGATTAAACTCAGCTTCTGTTAAATGGGGTGATAGGAAAAGGAGGCTTTTCCTTTTCTTCCCACGCCTACACAGAGCCAGCTAAAGTGGGTCCTGAGAGAACTTGAGACATATCAGAATGAAACTGCAGAACAGGGTAAACATCACCTTTAGATTTGAAAAAGCAGCTGGTAGAGGATTCGGATGCTCCCACAGTTCATTGTTATTTTACCAAGATCACTTCTTGTAGAGTAAGGAGAGGTAAAAAGTCTATATAGGTGTTCACTGACAATGCATTTTAATTTTAATGAGACAACAATTTCCATTTCCCTTACTAAAATTGGACCAGTTTCAGCAGAATTTTCACGTGCTGGATCAAACCTTATCCTTACTAGTTCAGTGCTCTGACAGACACTTAGAAGAGTGCCTGAGGTTTTTTTTCCACATAAGGTGTTGAGGCTGGGAAATATTTTTTATTGTAAGTCCTTCAGCACAGGTCATGTAGCATAAGTTAAATTTGGTGATTTCTTGAAGATAAAGATTGAATCCCTGTTGTAAACTAACCTGGAGTGCAGGATCTCAGTAGGTGCTCCTCCAATGTAGATGTCTGTGAATGGCATTGCTGTTCTTTCATTGTCCACACTTTTTATATGTCGCCTGTCTACTACCAAGATCATCTTCTTAGAATTGTGATATATAATAGAAATCTGTGAAGAGAAACATGTGCTTAGAGGCGTCTAAAGTGCTCTCTTTTGTAAGTTGTCATGGTGATTTTGCAAAATTGATTGCGTCTTTCTGTCTTCTAGTTTGAAAGGTTCCTCCCATTTACTGAAAAAGGTGTATAAATTGGAAGAGGCTGATAATTTCTCATAGGAGGTTATTTTGATGTCAGAATTGCTCTGATGGCTGAAGGCAAAGATATTTCACTTCTGAATAAATCCACATGCAAGTTCCCTACATCAAATTCTACTCTGTGCCAAACAGATAAGTTCCATGAACTTCAGAGTGCCTTCTTGATTTATCCGAGAAGTGAGAGCAGACTTCTTAAACTTCTTTGTCAAAGCATAAAAAGCTTCATTGTGCTCTACTTAAACATGTTAAACAGAACTGTAATTGTGTATCAGGATTCAGACTTTCAATGCATATCAAGTAAATTGCAGGAGAAGCAAAGCATTTAGGGGGTTTTGCTACTGTTGCAATTACACGGTCTTAAAGGAAATTATCTTCTTACCAAATGCAAGAAGATATTTTAGATTGATCCAAGTCTCTGAGATACTATACATTTACAAAAGACTGCTACCAAAACAAATTCTTCCTTCAAATTATATGGGAAATGCAGTATTTTTCATACTACAATCCTTAACAACTCAGGCAGACTAGTGAGCATAATGACATGTTTCTAGTTGAGGAGAGATGTATATTTGAAGGATATAGTCATGGATATGATTTCATTTTGGACCAATAATGCTTTTTCTCCCACAAGAACTGTCCTGTCCTTACCAAGTAATATGCAGAATCTGTCCACAAGCACTGATTTAGCAGGAGGAAGGGTGAGCCTTCTCTTTCCACCTCTCAGTGTCAGTGGGATTTGCATGTGCTCTTTCACATCCAAGGCAGACATGCACTCCATTCTTCTGTCCATTCTACTGCATTGACACCTGCCCCCTCATAGAATCATAGAATAGTTTGGGTTGGAGGGGACCTTAAAGATGTTCTAGTTCCAACTCCCCTGCCATGGGCAGGAACACTATTCACTAGATCAGGTTGTTCAGTACCTCAATCCAGTCCAGCCTTCAACACTTCCAAAGGAGAGGGCATCTGCAACCTCTCTGGACAACCTGTTCCAGCATCTCCCTACCTTCACAATGAAGAACTTCTTTCATATCTCCAGCCTAAATCTACCCTCTTCCAATTTACATTCCTCCTAATCTTGCCATCCTTTACCTGTTAAAAAGTCCTACCTCAGGTATTGAGAAGCTACTATGAGGTCCCCTGTGAGCCTTCTCTTCTCCAGGCTGAACAACCCCAACTCCTTCAGCCTGTTCTCATAAGGGAGATGTTCCAGCCCCCTGCTCATCTTCATGGCCCTCCTCTGGACCCTGCCCAACAGCTCACTGTCCTTCTTATGTTGAGTGCTCCAGAACTGAACAAAGTACTCCAGTTGGGACCTCACCAGAGCTGAGTAGAGGGGCAAAATCCTTCATTTCATTTTAGTGGAGCAAATTACTGCTTTTTTGTTGTTGCTGGGATAAGTGGTCAAATGGCTCCGATTGTCACCACATCTTTACCTCATGAAACTTTGCATCATTAATCTGAGCCTTCTTCATGGAGTCCTCAAGCAGCACGGGGCCGGTGCTGAAGCCAAAGTCATAGCGGAGGTACAAGAAACCATTGTGCATCTCAAGACTGAAGAACATAGTCTGTGTAGAACAAAACAGCAGTCAGAAAAGCACTATGATTGTGTCAGCAATTAAAAAAAGAAATTAATAAATTGTGAGAAGCATGCTGGGATAAATTATTTTTATTTGAAAAACTGTAATGCCATTTCT
The DNA here is from genome assembly GCA_013400935.1 of Turnix velox. Taxonomy (NCBI): domain Eukaryota; kingdom Metazoa; phylum Chordata; class Aves; order Charadriiformes; family Turnicidae; genus Turnix; species Turnix velox. The sequence continues at coordinate 282,988 of VZTY01017880.1, read as the reverse complement.
TGATTACTTACTAAGATACATGTGTGTATATGCACACATGCTCACATAATAATTTGATGAACAGCATTTCTTTGAAGACCTGGTGAGCTGTTTCCTTTTAGGAATAGTATTTGGTAGCATAGTAATGTCAATATTGATTTCCATCAGAATATTCCTAATACAAGCACATATATTTACTGTCAGAGTAATAACCATGTGCCCCAAATGAAAGATGTTATACTGCTAAAAGCAATGTTGTGCTAGAGTGGCTGTATCTGCTTTAGCAGCTTTTGTCACCACACCAGTAGCAGCTCAGGATTATATCTTTTCACTTGCCCTGATGTATTTACTGAAGGCTAAGCAATATTTACTCTTTATCTGGGTTCTAGATTTCCTGAGTATTGCTACTTCATGGTTTGGCTTCTGATCTGTGGCTGCATGACATAAGTTTTATAAAGGGGACCTCTAGTTTAGGTGGTGCTTGAAATGAAGATCTGTGCCATAAAAATAGTCCTGTTCCAGAATTGAACATGAAGAAGCAAGAAGGACAATTTATAGCAACTGTGTTTCTGCGTTAATTCTTTTAATGCTAATGTTTGTTTTCTCTCCTGCTGTTCATGCTGTTGTTCCCATTCCTAATGGAAACATGGGGACAATAATTGTCAAAAAACTACCACAGGCTGAGAACTGCTGTCTCTAACACAAAAGAATCCACCTTACGAAGTCATTACTTAAAGCAGTAATGTAGGTTTTAATCTAGTCCTTTTAAAAGAAACTGCAGCTTGGCTTTGTTTTGAACAGCTTAAACTTGAAAATGAAAGAGGGATTAAATTGAATTTATTTATGAGCTGTTTTAGCAGAACTGAGTAATGGGCTGGCTTACAGAGTCTTTCTAAAAGTGCCTGTAAGAAGACATGCTCTTCCACAGCTAGTGTCTATCTTTGTTGCAGTTTCCCACATAACAAAGTGCAAATATATCTCTGACAAACCTCCATGTCTACTTGAAGGAAAAATTACTGATCAGCAGTGGAGGCTGTTCAACTTGAAACAGTTGCTTACCCCAAAAACTCCTAAGAGTGAAGGTCAATGGTGGTACACTATACTGCAGAGCAAAGTGCTCCCCACAGCTCTCCTCTGGAAGTTACCCTAAAGGCAAACACCAGAGTGTTGCTCTTCTAATGCAAGTGGACTTTTCTCCTCTTAAATGCTGCAAGTGGTGGTACATGTAGGTGTCTGGGCAGATGTATGTCTGTGGATAGCATCTACATAGTAAAATGTTTTCTTTCTCTTTACCAAGACCTGGGAGTTTGATGTGGAGAGGCACAGAGAAAAAATCAGTTTGTCTTGAATGTTGAATTTGCTTTCTTCAAATCCTTACAGAGCTTGCATCACCCGCAAACTTCTGAAAAGCTGGTAGTATTTGGAGCAAGCCTTTTTATTTGGACTACTTTCTACTTTCAGTAACTTAAATATTTAAATCTAGTACAGCCTGGGACACATGGCAGCTACCACAAAGCAGCTGTTTTATGGAAGCTACTTCACAGGGATTCTCCTGTTGCTTTCACATTCACATTTAAATAGTGCACCTGCTGGGCTTGACTGGAATCTCTCTTGTACTGTCATAGAATCACAGAATCATTTAATGATTTGGGTAGATTGGTATGTACCTTAAAGATAACCTAGTTCAAACTTTCCTGCCAAGGGCAGGGACACCTCCCACCCAACCAGGACACTCAATGCCCCATCCAGCCAGTCCTTGAACATTTCCAGGAATGGAGCATCCACAGTTTCTCTGAGCATCCCGTTCCAGTGTCTCATTACCATCACAGTAAAGTATTTTTTCTAATATCTAATCTAAATTTCCCCTCATAGAGCTTAAAACCATTACCCCTCCTCTTATTGCTACACTCCCTCATAAAGAGTCACTCCCCATCTCTCTCATAGGCTCTCTTTAGGAACTGATAGGCTGCTATTAGGTCTCCCTGAAGTCTTCTCTTCTCCAGGTTGAACAACCACAGCTCTCTCATCCCATCTTCATGGGAGAGGTGCTTCAGCTCTCTGCTCATCTTTGTGGATCTCCTCTGGACCCATTCCAACAGGTCATCACATGATGACTGAAGTGCTACCTTTCTGTGAATGAGAGCTGAGTCCAACTCAGGACCTTGGCTTTCTGGGGTGTTGCAGAGCCAGTTCCAGTTCTCTCCTAATGCATACGTGCACCAGATAAAGGCAAAGTATTTCTTCCTTCCATAAATTAAATGTAAGGATGCAAGCATTTTGAATCTTCCATGATGTTGTAAGTACTCATGGATAAAGGCCATCAGCAGGACTTGGTACTCACCCCATTAATCATCAGCAGGATCAATCCATTGTCTGTAGGTGTCCGAACTTCTATGTCAAACCGAGTCACCTGACTGAATCTTCCCCTTCTTTCAATATTTCTTGCCAAGGCATAGCCAGAGCCATCAAAGAAGTAGCTCACAGCCCGGCTCTGAGTGAAAGCCAACTTATTTCTGTGAAAAACAAAACAAAACAAGGAGGGAAGTAATATTAATCATATCCCCATTTTCATTTAGGGAAATTTAAAGACATTTACAATTAAAATACTTTCTTGAAACAATTGTTCTGAACTGCTGCTTCTTGCTGGAAGCAATCATTTGCTCCCTCCCAACACCTCCTGCAGTTCTTCCTAGTGAGAGCAGCAACTTTATCTTCTGTTCTTTGGAGAGATAAATTCTTCTGTTGCTGCCTGCTGGATGAGCAGAATATCTGCTTGATCTGTGCAAAATGAACACTGTGGCTGATGTTCACCTCTGCTTGAGGGACTGCATTTCCCAGTTTGTGAATGGTTTCTATTGTCCATTTAAGTGGGCATTGCAGAAGAGTAATCCCCATAGGGGCTTTGCTGGTTGGGAGTGGGACTGCATTCCAGTGGAACCAACTTGCTGGGGCTATATGGCTTGCAGCAAGAGGATTTGAGTCAGAAGTAGTCCTGTCCTAGACAAGCAGCAGGGGTAAGAAAGGAGCCTGGATCATGCCTCAGTTTCCCTTTTGATGGCATGAGCATGGTTGTAATATAGCTAACTGATATAGTTGCAAATCACAGAATACCTTGAGTTAACCCATGAACCCTCATCAAGTCCAACTCCCATGTATAAAAATTCAACTTGCTGATGCATCTAGGAGCTAAAAATGACTGAGTTTCTTCTGGATAACTCAATAGCACCTTCACATTTGTAATCTAAAGCAGGAATGACCCACCAAGACTAGCACTTGCAACAAACCTGAGCAGCAGGGTGACGGTGGGACTGTCCCTTACCTGGCACACGGTGGCGATGTGGTGGTGTCGATGTTATAGACGTGCTTGAAATTGTACAGACTGATCACATCATCGTTCAGGGTAGCCAGTTCCAGGCAGCCGATGAAGCCAGGCAGGTTTAAGCTGGGAGGGAGCTGTGCAGAGGGCAAGGAGAGGTAAAAGAAGAAAGGTCACATGCTTTATTTGGGTATCACGAAAGCATTTGAGCCTAGTCTCTGAAACAAACACGATGGTGCTGCCTTGGAATTGTCTTTGCAGTCCTTACAATGATACATCCATTGTGCTGCAAGTTAAAATGAAGCACACAAATGGTCTCACAGTGACAACAACAGGCTGGTAATGCAACTGCAAACAGAAATTCTAGATTTGAACTGAGCACATTTGAAAAAGGGGGAAAGGACAAAAGGGTTAGAATTTGCCTGATTGCGGGTCTTGCTCAATGTACTTGAATCTCTCAGTATCATCCTACATTATCAGGAAAATAATTTCATACTGTGATGAAAGAGAAAAATTAGACAGCTCTTTACACCCAGGAGACTTGAATTCAAAGTCTATATCAGTGGCTAATCCTCAGTAGGTATTTTTTTGTAATAGTTAGCAGGATACAGATGCTCCTTTTAACAAAGGTCATTGCAAATGGAATTTCAATAGCCATTAGTGAGGAGAAAGTTGCAAAAGAATAAAGCTGACAGAGTGAATAATTCTTTTAATATTAAAATACACTGCCCTGTGGAACAGGTGATATTGATAACACCTCTTGTTCTTCAGAGTCTGATCACTGCTAGTGACTTTTTTTCAGCTTCTCACTATTCCCTTTTTGGCTTAGGATATAATGATAATGGTAATGCAGTAATGCAGAATATTTGTAACTGTAAGAGAAAATGAAATTCTTTTCTGCAGCACAGGTACATATGGTAAACGATCATGTCTCATCTTTTTCCTTTAGTTTTTTTTTTTTACTAGTCTGTTAATTATTTCTAATGTTCAAGTGGCACATTTCTTGTTACAAACTAAGTAACAGGGAAACAAAGGCAAAATCTTGTTGCAAATAAGACAGCATGTTAATAAATTGTAATTGGAGGGTCCATTCCTAAGAGACAGAAGAACCATATGCTTATTCAGTAATTCCCTGAATCCTTTTCTTCCCATTTTCCTTCACTTTTTTTCTTTTCCTCTGCCTTGCTCTGGAACAGATCTGGAGGGTTCATTTGTTGCATTACTTTTTTGTGCGTGTGCAACCATTATTCACTACCCTCAGTCCTATTCCCAGGCAATTCCCATCCAGAGCTCAGTAATATAAAATTTAGACTGTGCGGTATATGTGGTAGTCACAGCAGTGCAAAAGATCAGGAATCCCTAAATATGAGTTAATCTTTGTTTTTATATTGTTAGGAGGGCCTCTTGAGGAACAGTAATTCAGTGTCTTTCAGCATCTGTTACAGTTAGCTTAAATAATTTAGCATTCATAGAATCATAGAATGGATAGAGTTGGGATAGAAGAGTCACCTAGTCCAACCCACCTGCAGTAAACAGGGACATCTTGCACTAGATCAGGTTGCTCAGAGCCTTATCAAACCTGGCCTTGAATGTCTCCAGGGGTGGGGCCTCCACAACCTTTCTGGGCAGCCTGTTCCAGTGCCTCACCTCTCTGATAGGGAAGAATTTCTTCCTGATGTCCAATCTAAACCTGCACTGCTCTAGTTTAAAGCCGTTGCCCCTTGTCCTATCTCTTCATGCTCTGCCAAACAGATGCAAAATTAAGAAGAGGACTCTTCTTTCAGCTATAATTTCAAGGTATTTTTGTCTTCTCTAAAGTCTTTCCAGTTACATTCAGCCATGAAATTGTCATAGCCAAAGTAATTCATATCTCTTTCTAAATCTAAAATGAAGATCTGGTAGGTTCACAGTAGGAGGTTACGTGAGGTGCTAATTTATGATAGCTATTGGGAACTAGACTGAAGCAACTGTCACAGGCAGATCTGCAGATGTGTTTTGCACAAGTCTTTATGCTGTTGTAAGGCTGGATTTAAACCAATGATTATTTAAATTCAAGCAAATCACTATATTGCTGGTTTCCTATGCTGTCAGAATATTAGCAGTTCATTACTATTTTGTGACAGTTGTGAGACACTGTAAGAATGAAAAACTCCTTAGCATCGAAAAAACTTTGTAGCCAGCAAACTTTGTTAAACTGGGCTAATAGACCTTAATTTAGGCATACTATGTAACAACTAGCAAGCTTTTTTCTTACTATTACATTTCAGAAAACTTGACTAACAGCTAGCGAAAATCCAATCTTCTGGCTATATGACATGATATGCTAGAGAAAGCATTATTTTTTGCTAGAAAATGGAGTCCTAAGATATTAAATAGAAATAAATTAGTCATTTAACATCTTATAATTTATTAACCACTTCTGCATTTAAAGGGAAGCTAGCAAGATATGTTTGCATTATTTAATTTAGAACATATTTATCTCACCAACCTTGAAGTCTGGAGGCACTCCAACATAGAAAACAGCATTTTCAGGTTCCAAATTAAGGAGAGAGCCAGGACCAGGAACCTCTCCCTTTTTGATGAATTTTTCTTCAGATGCACTGCTAAGACTGGGCACAGTCAAAAACATTTTGCCATGTCTTCCAATCCTGTAGGAGGGAGTTTTAAGACAAGAGAGTTTTGTGTTGGCTAAAATTAAAATAGGAAAAAAAGCCTGCATCTCTAGGAAGGGTTTTTATTTCCTTACTAGAAGATCGGTACTTTTGGGGAAAAGAAAGAAACCACAGATGCTTTCTTTTCTCTACCCCACTGTAGCCCCTTGTGTCCTGACTCTAAGAGCAAAGAGAATTTCTACTTATTTCAGCAGGAGTAGAGCCAGGCATTGAAGACTTCTGATAAGAGATTCTAATCCAGCCTTATCTGTGATTTTTTTTCTTCTATTAACTGTTGGTTTTGGAGGACATGCTTTACCTCTCAATTTTGATGATGCTGAAGTGAGAAGGCCAGGTGCTGACTGGTTTGGCATCCAGAGGTATCTCCACTTCCTGGTCCCCAAGGTTGTAAATGTACACAAGGTTGTCATTTTTAATTGCAAGACCAATGTAATTCTTTGCCTATAACACCAATTGAGAAAGATGTCAGAGCTACAGCAGCAAAAGATATTTAATGCAGAACATTAGTTTAGACTTGGCTTTGGCAGACTAAATGACACCTTTAAATATCACGAATAAACAGAACTTTCATCCTTTCATGGTTTTCTTTCACCAGATAAAACTGTACAGAAAGTGCCTGTGATACTTTATTTCATTTTGAGTGAGGTAAATACAAGGACATGAGCCGTCTTCTGACTGTAAATTGGTCACATTCAATGGTTCTATTTGTCAGTATTTAATGTGCAGGAAATAGGAGCATTTTTCTAAAGCCTAGGTATTATGCTGCAATTAAATATTCTGCCAAGAGGGTTTCCACTTGAATTATATTCAGTAGATGTTATTGTTGGAAAAGCTTAAAAAGTAAAGCCTGCCTCTACCCTTCCCAATTAACCACTTACCAGGTTTATGCCTGGCCTGAGGTGTGATTTTTGTTTTTCTTTAACAAACCACAATTTAAAGAACAATAATTTGACAACACTTCTTGGTGGAGACTATGCCCATTCTAGGTGTGCCAAAGTAATAATATACAGAGTGTTCTGCTGTTGTACAAGCCACAGGCAGAGGNTGGAGACTGTATGCCCATTCTAGGTGTGCCAAAGTAATAATACACAAAGTGTACAACAGCAGAACAAGCCACAGGCAGAGGATCCTGCTTGTCTTTTTACCTGAAAGATATGGAATCCTTGCTGTCACCAGCATAAATCTGTGAAAAAACGCAAGCAGGTGCCTTTAACTACTTCAAAGCACCTCAGAACCAGCAGTGGAGAAGGAAGTGTGGACTGCAGCAGTTACAATCACAACACTATGCTGAATGTGTAGTCTAACTTGCTTCTTGGAGGGAATCCTGTATTTGGAGTGAGATGTTTCAAGGACAGGGGTGTCAGAAACCCTTGCTCTTTCCTTGTCACAAAATCAATGACAGTCATATAGCAGACACCTCATATTTTGGAACATGGAAAAATAGTGAGAGGAGAACCCAAAAGCAAATAAACTACAAACCTATTTCAGTTTTCTTTTGTATATGTATAAGTAAATTAACTGGCTTATTGTCTTACATTTTTGTTTCCAAGGTACAGAATAAATCTGTCTGGAGATGCTGCCAGACGTGGGTCATCATTTGGAAACTTTATGTACAAGCTCATGGAAGTGAAAGATTTCAGTTCCTCCACATTGATCTTTGGATTGACTTCAACAGCTGATTGGCCTCCAAACATCATAGAAACTTGGACCTGCAATTGAAAGTGTGTTGAATGAGACACATTATTGCTGACTGGAAACTTAAGGTAAATGTACAAGAGCACTTAGACAGCAGCCTTCCTTACAGCAAGGGTGGACTTGGCACCTACATATTGGCCATGCAAAATTGTATGTTTATAACAACCTCTTCTACAAGACAGCATAAAGAAGATGAAGGGAATTGATTTTTTAATTAAAGCTCCTAATGAACTGTGCTTAAGCCTGTTCATAAAGTAAGTTAGATTTCAGTGGGATATAGATGTGCGCTACATCAGTATGTGCAGCACATAGTGGAACTCTTACAAAGCTCTAGAACTTCTACCCATAATTTAATTTCTTTAGTTTGAGAGTAGTATGACCAATTTTCTGTTCACGAGGAGTCCTATTAAGTTACCTCCATATATATGAGATGCTAATAAAATTTTTTATGTTGTTCATTTTAGAATCATAGAATAGTTCGGGTTGGAAGGGACCTTAAAGATCATCGAGTTCCACCTCCCACTAGATCAGGCTTCTCAGTGCCTTGTCCAGCCTGGTCTTGAACACCTCCAGAGAGGGGGTGTCCACAACCTCTCTGGGCAACCTGTTCCAGTGCTTCAGCACCCTCACTGTAAAGAATTTCTTTCTTATGTCAAGTCTAAATCTACCCCCTTCCAATTTACATCCATTGCTTCTGGCCCTCCCATCAGATATCTTATTAAAAAGTTCTTCCCCTGCCTTTCTGTAGGGCCCCCTCAGGTACTGATAAGTTACTATGAGGTCCCCCTGAGCCTTCTCTTCTCCAGGTTGAACAACCCCAACTCCTTCAGCCTGTCTTCATAGGGCAGTTGCTCCAGCCCTTTGACCATCTTCGTGGCCCTCCTCTGGCCCCACTCCAACAGCTCAATGTCCTTCTTGTGTTGAGGGCTCCAGAACTGGACACAATACTCCAGGTGGGGGCTTTTAGTTAAAAATGCCTTCAACATAGCTGAATGTTTTCAAGTTTAAGTGCTGTATAACTGAATAATGAAATACATTTAACCAAGTGTCCTGCTCTGCACACATACCGATTTTTCCTTTTCTTTTTTGAAGTAATGTAAGTAGACAGCATATTCCAACATAGTGAACATAAAATAATGCACTGAATTTTTTATTTTGCTGAGTGAATTCAAACATGCTGTTTCAGTTTTTATTCTTTTCACAGAAAAATCACTCAATTTATGTATGATAATGAAAGTGGTTTTCTCTATTAATTACCCATGAACCAAAGATTCTCTTACCTTGCAGAAAATCAATTAAAAAAAACAACGTAATCTCATAAAAATATGGTTTAAATTGTTGTAATTACTACAGCTGATAACTAATGCTGCCAGTTGAGTAATGACCTATTAGTTTTAGCTTTAAATGGTTTTGTTATTGTGGCCATCTCTAACACTGTGACAATTAATTACTGAAGATGCTCCTACAGTAACAGTTGTCTACCATGAATAAATACCTTGATGATATTTGTTGCTTAACAATAGCAACTGTGGATATTTTAATGACATATGGAAAACATCTGTCTAGTTGTCGGGAAGTGATAATGTCAAGGCTTCTAACATAGTTCAAGGAAGCAGAGCTCCTAGTTAGATGCATTTTATTATTAGAAAATGTTCCATTCATTTTTACCTTGCTTGCCACACTCCTGGTCTGTGCAATTAACTCTCTGATCCGTTGAATGTTGGAAGAAATGTTATTTGCTGGTGCCTTCTGTTCTACCATGCGCAGTTTGTCCAGTAGTTGAGGGAAGACTTCTGTAAGTTTCTTCACTGCAGTTAGAAAAGAAGTGACAGCTTGTTTTCTTTGCCTCTTTCTAACACTGGTTTTGCACCAGGAAAAACTCCTCCTTACCCTCTTAGTTTAACTTGCCTTTCCTTCTGCTTTAAGAGCCTTTAAGTCCTAACTGTGGCTTGTGAGAGGCCATGATTTTAGAAAGAGCAGTGATTTATCATAATCATAGAATGCTTTGGGCTGGAAAGAATCTTCAAGATCACCTAGTTCCAACCCCATTGCCATGGGCTGGGACATCTCTTTCTCAAATGCCACAGCTTGAAAACATTTCCTCTGGGACACTTGCTTCCAGCAAAGAGAAGTTCTTCAGTGTCCAAGAACCAGAGAAAGTTGAGTGGCCAAGAAAGGACGCCCTTTGGTACCTTCTCCATTCACCTCCACACAAGAATAATCCAGTAATAACCCAGTATTACAAAAGTTTTTGTGAAGAGATTTGCACAAAGGATGCCACTTTTTTACAGGACTGCTAGGTTCTGTTTTGGTGCTGTACCTCTGCTTGAGGAGCTTTGTAAATGTTAATCATTTTAACCTTTTCATCTTCCTTCAAGGCAAATAAACGCTAAACCAAATTTTACAGATAGGCAACTGGGGCAGAAGGGTTATTTGTTCAGTGTCTCAGTGGATATCTGTGACTACACCTAGGAGCTATGATGATGAGCTCTTCAAATTTGTTTTAGGTAGCTCTCAGCTGTGTATCTCTCCCAAAGGTTGTCAACCAGCACTGGCTGATGGGTCTGTGTGGGGTTCAGAAGCCACTCTGCTAACAGAAACAACAAGATTTGTGAATCGGAGTCCTGGACTCTCAGTCTTTCACTATTGTGTCTTGCACTTGATGACCTCAAAGGTTCCTTCCAACCTAGTTCTATTATTCTATGATTCTGTGTGCAAATAGGATCGTTATCAAAGGGAAATACAGCTGCTTTGTTCTGTTCAAAGGGAGAGAAGTCCCTTCCTGGAAAGAAAAATTACTGAGAAAGAAAAATCGCTACCTCTAATTACAATCCAATTTCATCACATCAGATTTCAATGACATCCTGCCCTTTGAAGGATATTTACACATCACATCATTTTTCATCTTTAATTAGATGGAAGTACAACTAGCTAAGAATAATGAAATGTGATTTTTGCCACAAGCTACATGCATATAAGAAAGATCCAGTATTCATAGTTAATTTTTAATGATGTGGTTTCACTGTAAATATTAAGACCAGATTTGTAGGGTTTACAGTTATATTTTAGGGGTTGACAACATGCATCTGCCTGCTCTTCTGTTCTCCCCTTCATATTTTAACTTTCACTTGAGAAGACAGAGGACCTAATGCTCAAAGGTACCAACTGAATTAGAATTGTGTGTGATCTGATAGCTTAAAAACTCACTTATCTTTAGTTTGAAATTTGATGTATTAAACTTGAAACATAACTAACACAAAAGCACAAAACCAACACCTATTACTACTACTCCTCAAAATCTCACCATACATCTCTTCCTCTTGTCCTTTATAATGTCATTCTTCAATACAGAAGAATATTGATTTTTTATTTTAGCCTCTGGGGTGATGGTGAGTGATAAAGGAGAAAAAAATACATATACAAAGGAAACTGTCAAGGAGAAAATAACTTTTATAGTTAACTATAACCTTCCAGGCATTTTCTCCTTTTGTGTTTTTCTTCCCAAACTATCCTTCATTGTCTCTGCTGAAGCCCACTAGTTCCCTGCACAATGGCAACACTGGGTATTCTTAGATAAACTGTACAGCCAAGATATGTTCTCATTCTTCCAACACTCAAGTGCAAGCTGCATTCAAAGTTAACCCAGATGGGCCAGCTTAGAGACTTCTGGAAGTGTTACTGGCATGATGATTAGTTATTTTGGTGTTTTTGTACCTATCTTAACATTTTTTTCAGTTTTCTTCTGGACTTTGATGGATACTCCTCCTACCACATCAACATCTTCTGGTAGCTCTTCTGAGAGCATCATGCCCCACTACATCTACATCTCTCTTCCCAGGCTGTAAATCACATCTGCCTTGATGTGGCTATTACTACCCATGCCAGGCTCTTTTGTAGTACTGATCTGTCTTCTCAACTATTTCCACCTGATCTTCATGGAAAAAATATCATTGTGCCTTAAAACAAACAAAAAAAGTAAATGTCTTCAGATCAAAAATGTATTCTTTTAGATGACTCTCCACCACAAACTCATGGTGCACTTAGCATGCCTTTTTGGGAATGTAACCAGCCAGGAAAGCTGGGCCATCTTAGGTCTATCTACTCTTACGGAGACTCCCAAACGCTACTGGAAATATTTTTCCCTGTATCACAGGTTTTTTGAAACCTGAATGTCTGCTGACATTTTGAGCATGGAGACTCAAATGCAGTTTGTGTAACTATCTGCAAACTGGTATTAGTAAATGTTAGATATAAATCAAGTGTAAAGGTGAATAAAATGAAAGACCTTCATGTGTAAACTACAGCAAAGTGTTTTAGAGGTTTTTCCTCATGTCATTCCGTCATATCCACATTTACATTACGTTAAAAGGGAGTTGGACCCCATAGCTCACAGCCAAAACTGTGCTCTGTGGTCATCAAAAATATTTCAGAGGAATGCAATATAACTACTGCTAGATGAACTACATCCTTATGGAGCTCTATGCAGCGAGTAGCAGTGAGCTTATCCATTGCCAGAGGGAGCAGTTCAGCATTTCCTTTGGATAAAGAACTCAGAGAAAGTTGAATTGCCTCCAGTTCTGGATTCAGAAGCCAGGATATCATAGAATGCTTTGGGTGGGAAGGGACCTTAAAGATTATCTAGTTCCAATCTAGTGGGCACCTCCCACTAGACCAGGCTGCTCAGTGCCTTGTCCAGGAAGGGGACATCCACAACCTGTTCCAGTGTCTCACCACTCTCACCAGAAAAGGTCATGCAGTTATATCTAGCCTGAATCTACCCTCTTCCAGTTTACATCTGTTATTCCTAGTCCTGCCATCGCATATCCTATTAAAAAGTCCTACCTCAGCCTTTCTGTAGTTCCCCTTCAGGTATTGATAAGCAACTATGAGCTGCTATATTGAATAATACTGAATTCCTTCTTGTGGAGGGAACGACTTTGATACCAGTTCTTGGAAGCACTCAACCAAAAACGTTTGTCTGAGTCTCTTGCACATTTCTGAATTCTGGAAATAACATGAACCCTTATGTTTCCCTGATTTGGAGGCAAGAGAGTGGCTTTAGAGCACTGGGAACAATGTTGAGTTTGTTACTTGTAATACCATTTGCACTAGAATGACCCCCAAATTGCAAAGCTTCTGGCCAAAACAACAGGTAAGAGATTTGGACTTTGTGGAGATATAATCAATGGAATTGTGGACCTTCTTTGAAGCACTTTTAGGAGGCAAGACATCACTGGAGTGCTGCAGGTGATGGTGCATAATATCAAGTCTATGCAGGAAACTCCTTGCTCTGGACTTTCAGCTTCCCTAGTGATGAATAACTTGGGATTAGTGACCCTCCTGACCAGAACCAGAAATACACTGAAAAATAAGTGGTGGTGCTTGTCAGCAATTTTTTTTTATTCTGAATGCTTTCACTTCTAGTGTGATTATTTTCTTCCCTAATTCTCATTTTCTTTCTTTCTCAAGTCAACTTCATCTTCACTCTCCCTGCCTCTTTTTCCACTTTCACTATCATCTTAATTTCAGTTTTGAAGCCTTAGTTTTTCTTTTGTCTTTCTATTTACATTAAATTTTTCATAACAAACCTTCCAGTCTTTTTTCTACTCTTTCTTCTCCTCTAATAAAAGTGGAATCAATGTAGTGTTTACAAGCTTTTCCAGCAATCACCCCACTTAACCATTATATTTCCTCTGTAATCCTCGTTGCCTCCTTGGTTTAGACTGCAAGCTCATCAAGTCAGAGACCATTTCTTCTCCATATTTGTCCTACAGAGGACAAAGAGCCCTGTTTTCAAATGCCTCTCAATGTTAAAAAAAGTAACTGCCAGTCATAATAGCAAGAAGTATTTAAACAAGCTACCATTTGCTGTGACCCCAGTACCCTGGTAAAAATTATTAGAAACCACTAAGACTTTATCCCTAAACTGTTCAAGCAATTTTTGGAAATACTTAAGAATCCATATTTTTAAAGTATAGTCAAGTGTAGACGACTGCTAACTTTTGAAATAGGTTCATGAAAGTAAAATGCTAAAAGATTGCATGCAAAGAAAATGCAGTATAAGCAATTCAAACAATGAGCTGTTGCTGTGATTCCCTGACCTTTTAATGTTAAGGAATAGCAAAATTCAGGTGAGCATACCTGCATCCCCAGCTGAATGCACAGCACTGTTATATGCTACTGAATTGTGCTGGAAGTCTTGCAGATTTTGGGACCACAGCCTCACATTCTCATCCATGGGGGTTGTAGCTTTTGTTACTGTCATGATAGCACTTACAGCCTCTTCAGTCTTCATTTTAGCCTGCTCCAAACGCTCTCTGGCTTCCACTACAAAGTGAACAGAGGATGAGAAGAAATGAACTCTGCTATCAAAAATTCAAGGAAGCTATAACCACTGCTGAGAAAGTGATGAGGCTGAGAGGATTTACATTTCTGCAGAGTGGGGACACACACAACCTTGTTCTCCTGCTTTTCCCTTTATTTTCACTGGGAATATTAAAAAAATCCTCTGGTTGGTGAAATTATAATTCTTATAATTTAACAAATTCTCATTTCCATTGTAGATTGTTAGGAATTTCCAATGACCTTGGTTTTTGATGAGTGTTATGTAGGGAAGGAAGTTGGAACAGACACATCAAGTTTTATAAGAAAAGCAGTAACTTCCATTAATGTTATTTTTGAAGGAGAGAAGCCCAAGGTGCTTAAGCAGTTTCAGTTTTTCATACCTGCCATTTTTTTAAAAATTTTTTCATGTTACCAACTACTGTATTTCTAATACCTATGATGTTGTGCTTATGACAGTTCAGTAAACCCCAGCCATTTTTAGGTGAAGGTAATGAAGAATTCTTGGCCATGTAAACTGCAAAATTTAAATGCTAAATGCTCTGTCATGTCTCTCTTAAGGTGATGTTTTATCAAACGAGACTGCCAGTAATTACATCCCAAATACTCTACTTGCCAGGCATGATAGGTATGTAAATTAGATTTTTACTATGAGTCCAATAAATCCACAGAGTAGGTTCTGCAAGCCCTGAAAAGATCTAGAGCAATGTGAGAGAAGACCAAGAAAAATTAGTTAGTAATTTCAGGTGGAAAAACATAATTTCATTATGAATGTGGTAAAGCCCTAACTTTCCCATCAAATGTTGTCACATTCCTTTAGACTTCCCGGGAATTGAAATCCTAATACCAACTGTATAGGTAATATGCAAAGATAAAATCTGCTTTTAAATATGTGAAGATAAAGCATCATAAAAATGAAGTTCCTCTTGCAACCTGGCTCAGCTGATTGCATTTCTGTGATGACTCTCATCAGTCGGCTTCTCAGGGCATTCATTCTAGCAAAAGTCCCATTAACACGCCAGCTGGTGTCTGCAATGGTCCGATCATTACCTGTAAGAAGAAAATAGGAGGTACAGTTCAGTGGCATCAAAGTGGCATTTAAAATGGTAAATTTTATTCTGTGAACGATGGTATTAAGCATTTAATACATCTTTTGGCTTAGGGCATGTTAGCACTCTTGATTTCACATAATCTAAAGGAAAAAGCAGACTTGCAGCTTCCAGCCTTCATTTGCTTCCTAGAGAGTATCTCAGAAAAATCTGAAAACTTCAGTACTATCTCTTTGCTTTACTAGAACTGCAGCAAATAGCTGTAAAAAGTATACAGGAAAAAACAAAAAACTTAGGGAACTCAAAAGGTCCTGAAAATGTTGAGAGATCTGTCTGCAATTTTAGAGACTTCTTTTATTGCCAGTGGGAAAAAAAAGGAAAAAAAAGTCAAAGTCTTTTACCATTTATTATTGCTCTTTACTGATGAAATACAGCTTTCTGAACACTTAAACTACCATGAATTGATTTTGTCCAAACCACTTGACTGAATGTATTTATTGGCAAGCAGGACCACATGTTTAGAGAGTGGTTGTTTCTGAAGTGGTCCTTTTGTGAATGAAATAAAGTTTCAGTGTCTGACAAGACAACAATATGTGAGCTACTCAAGCTGTCCCTGTAGCCATTTCGAGTATTTTTTAGGTAATTTTATAGAATAATAGAATGGTTTGGGTTGGAAGAAACCTTAAAGGTCCTCTAGTTCCAGCCCCCCTGCCATAGGCAGGGACACCTCCCAATAGACCAGGTTGCCTCATCCAGCCTGGCCTCAAACATCTCCCGAGAGGGGGCATCCATAGTCTCTCTGGGCAACCTGTTCCAGTGTCTCACCACACTCACAGTAAAGAGCTTCTCTCTTCTCTCCCGTCTAAATCTCCCCTCTGCCAATTTACATCCATTACTCCTAGTCCTTTGATCAATGAAGGCATGTTACAGCAGGCAGGCATGTTATGGCAAGCATTCTGCCTTAGTAACGTATTTGAAATTTATGTTAACGCATATGCTTATAAAACAACTGAGAAAGAACAAAGGATGTATACTTACTGTCAGCTGCTGCCTGTTGTAGCTCCATGGCTTGGCTGAGAAGTTCTTCACTTCTACCTCTATGGTAAGTGATCTGAGTATCAATTCCACCTGCAGCCTACAAGGAGGTTCCAAACAAAGTCAAGATAATACTTATCAAATCTTCCTCTTTATTATGCTTCATATGAACAACGTATTGCTTCACACAAACACAACAGCAAGGACACTGCTATTTCATTTACTTTATTAAGATTTGTGAATGGCAATTTCATTGGTAAAGAAAATCCCAAAGGGCAAATAGCAAGTAAAGTAAACTTTTCTGAATAATAGTGAGTAATGGAGAAACAAGAAAGCACAGCAGTCACCTTAATTTATCAGCTCCTGCGTGGCCAATGCTAAATGTTAATTGGGCACTGTTACTCTTCATTTCTACTATCATCTTAGGTGGGTGATGGACACTTGCACTGCATTTCTCTGATTTCACAGTCCCCTGTAGCATGCTGGAAGCAGAGAGCTGGACTCAAATTCCCTTAGCTCTCGAGGGTTCTGGCTAAAATCCTCTTGCTTTCCCCACTAACAAATTGCTGTTGAGCAACATGGATATAGGCTGAAACCTGTATATGTACTAAATCACTCAAAGTATTTAATAACAGCAAGGCCAGAGCATAAAGGCATAAAATGGAAATACAAGGCCATTTACCCTTCCCTCCCTCCATTCCTCCCCCCCTGCCTAACCAGCTGGGGGGCCAACAGGCCCCCCAGCCTTTCTCCTCCCACCATGTCCCTTTGAAAAATGCAACTCACCAGTGATGTCCT
>VZTY01017880.1:197488-265472 GCA_013400935.1 Turnix velox | reverse complement strand
TTTGCCTCTCAACAGTTTCCAGGTATCCCTCTTTCTCTCAATTTCCTGCCTCTGACCCCCTCCCCCCACCAAACCTTTCCCACCCCTTTTCCCCCCAAATACAAAGCACGGGAGTTCCACTGGAGACTCCTCCCTTTCCCAGCTGCTTCCACTTTGCCTCCACCACCCACTCTCCTATTTAACAGCACTAGGGAAGGGTGACTGCCACCATTTGCCCCCTCCATGGGGCCTGAGGGATGATCCTCCTGGTGTCACTACTTCAGAGCGTCACTGGTGAGTTGCTGTGGCACATCCCAAGGGGACATGGTGGGAGGAGAAAGGCCGGGGGGCCTGCTGGCCCCCCGGCTGGGGATGGTTAGGAGGGTTAGTGGTGTCTCTGGGTAACTGCTATGTTTTCTAATCTTTCTTATGAATTGCAATGAAGCTTTTTTGACTTGTAGGACAAGCGTTATGATCTGTTTCATTGTTAAAATAGAAACAACTTCTGTATTTTGCAGAAAACAGGGATGAAGGCTGCAGGAATTGGTCTAGAAAGTGGGTAGATGGGTATATTCGTACAGGAAATTGCCACTCAGCAGCAGGTTTGTGCTGGCAACAGGACCACAAAATGGGCTCCATCTAATTCTTCTAACCTTTCTCATTTGGCAATGATCCTTTCATGATAGAAAGTAATGCTTCAACTCCATGGAAAACTCAGAGAAACAACTTCCACAGAAGTAACTGCGAGGTGAGCTGCAAGAGAGCTCAACTGGGTGCACTTAGTTGAAGGAGGAGACTTAAGTTTTCCTCCTTGAGCAGAAGTGTCCTGTTTTCCCCTCCGCCTTGCCAGCTCAAGCTGGATTAGGAGGACACTAGCCCCAGGTAAGTCCTTCCTTCTATCACTTGGTGAATACAGTTCTCCTGCCCACTACAAAAGCACAAAATCAATAAATAATCCCACTTTTTTTCCTGGTTTCAGGGTAAAAACATGACCCATGAAGGGTAAGTATGCTGTAAGTGGCATCACGGATTAGCACAGCAGTAATTAAAAGTTTCTAGGTGGTAGAGATTCTAGAGAAGTTCAGTCCATTGCAAGCTCCATAGTGGCTCCTGTAAAGCTTCAGTGACTTACAGAAGGAATGAAACATGAAAGGATTCACAAGGCTTTAGACCAGCCAAAACATGCAGTGAAGTATCATCCATCTTAAACATGAGACAACACATGTAGCTACATTTTTTTTCTACCAAAATTTATGAGCAGATAGCTGGACTGAAAGCAAAGAAGTTTCAGTAGCCAACCAGTACTGGTATTGTATTGAGAAAAAGTTTTCTTCTCCTGGCTCATTTCCTTTAGAAATAGTGATAAATAGACTGTTCTCCAAGTACTTAAAAATACAGTGCACAAACTGAATATGATAATGTGATCCCTTCAGCCCCATGTGTTAATTTCTGTTCAAGTATCATCAGGAAAGGCAGACAACCTACTGGGAGGCCAAAAGAAATTGGCTGGAATTGCTGGTGGCAAAATGGAGGAGAGCTTTGAAATAAGAGCACAACTATCTGAAATGCAATGAAAACACAAGTGAGCTACTGAAGTATTATGCTCTGGTAATGAAACAGTGTAAGGTTTTTAGAAGCACACACAGTGTTCCCCTTATTACACCTAGTGAAGTACAGTGCCTTTAGCTTTGTGTTAGAACAGAGGGAACCTAAATATTTGCCATAATAGACTAAAATCTCTCATGTCTCTCTTCAGCCAACAGCAGACTGGCTCCATCTGGGCTCCCATATGCCATCAGGATGCAAAGCCCTATCTGAGGGGCTACCATTCCAGCCTCCCATACAGCTGATTAGGCAGTTGACCTGCTCATCAAGCAGCTGATGAATTGCTGCAGTTTGCAGTCAGGAGTTTTAAGGCAAATGAATAGCAATGATGATTAACTTGAAAACATCAGGCTGAAAACCCAGACAGTCATTCAGCAGCCGATTCACCATGTCTCAGCTGTCCAGTGATGGGATGTAGGCTGAGGTGGACAGCTTGGACCTGCACATCATCCAGGCTACACTCCCTGCTAGTGAATCGGAATGCAAGCACTATCATTTCTATAGCATCCTTTGTGGCTCCTGCATTGCTTCAAACTGAAGAAATTGGGATCATCCTCAATCCTGTACTGAATGTTTGAGTGGGCTGTTTACCTCATGTTCACAGAGTCATAGAATGTGTTGAGTTGGAAGGGACCTTCGAAGGTCATCTAGTTCAACCCTCCTGCAGGAAACACGGACATCCTGCCATCCTGCACTAGATCAGGTTGCTCAGAGCCTTGTCAAGCCTGGACTTGAATGTCTCCAGGAATGGCACCTCCACCACCTCTCTGGGGCAACCTGTTCCAGTGTCTTACCACACTATTTCCTGGTGTCCAATCTAAACCTGCCCTGCTCAAGTTTATAGCCATTGTCCCTTGTCCTGTAAATACATACCCTTGCAAACGGTCACTCCCCAGCTAACTGGGAGTGGCTACTCCCTGTAGCTCCCTTCAGGTAGTGGGAGACTGCTATGAGGTCACCCTGGAGCCTTCTCCTCTCCTGTCTGAGCATCCTCAACTTTATTAGCCTGTCCTCATAGAAAGCAACTTTACTTTCTACAAGAAACAGTGATGTTTCAAGACACCTCGCAGATGTCTTCACCACCTTTCCTGCCACATGGTCCCATCTGTAGCAGGAAAACTCAGACACTGCATGCCAGCTCAGGTTCCCACTGGGCCTGAGGGTTGTCTGGTCACAGAAATGCCTTGATTTGAGTGACAACGGCAAGCAGCATCATTCCATCCTATTCATAAGGGCAGAACAACCTCTTGAGACTTTTTGAATATCAGGGAATTTTAGGGTAGCAGAATAAACATTTAGGATTTATCTTAGAAAATATTAGATATAGCGAGATGTGCAGTGCTGACAGTTAAACTAAATCTGTTTTTTTCTTTACTGTTGGTTATCTGAAATCTCTGAAGCATGGCAAAGTAAAAGCTGATATTATGAAAATTACTTACATCTTTCACCCGGTTTGTTGTGTTCAGTGCCAGCAATGCCACTTTATTAGCTTCTTCAATATAACTGACGATGTTCTCGTGCACATTTGAGGCGTTTATTGCCCTTTGTACCAAACCATTTGTATCAACACCATACAAATTCCTGTTACCAAAAAAAGAAAGTAAAAGGAGGAAGAAACCAAACTGAATCACAGTAGTTCCATACTGAATGATTTTCTTAATCCTCTATGAATTCTGACTATATAATCATATGCATACTTGGCCTAACTAGTGTTATCTTTATTATAGCATAGACTATATAGCTATATTTTTACATGTGTGTGCATTTATTTCAAATTGTTAGCACACTGAAAGATTATTAAGTTTCCAGATTCAGTGTTATTGCAAGCAATTCCTACTATATTTCCCTAAAACAGAAGGGGATCTAAGACCAAATAAAAGCTTAACAGGCTTATAAAGCAAACCCATAAACCCAAAATGATTTGAAGACACACTAAATGTTTTAAAGGATTAAGGTTTCAATCCTCTCAACAAATGAAAGAGTCGGCACATTTCCAGCTGGATATTTCATCGTTATTCCTGTTTACTTTGAGTTAAATTCCTAATGTGGTGGACTCGATAGTAATTTAGAAATTATTTTGAAAGGGATGAAGGCTAGCCATATGGGGTATTTTCTTTCAAGGGATTCTGCCACTCCCAGTTAGCTGATTTCAGACTGAACATACTGTTTGTGTTTTAGGCTGTCAATAGTTTGTGTGGCATTATAGAACAGAGTTTTGGATACCAGCTTTATACAATTGTATAAAATAAACCCATCTGTTATTTTTATCGTTCTATTTTAATCTCCTATCTAGGGCACGCTAATATTAAGAAGCAACCAGTATTTAGATAATACAACTGAAGAGTAGTTTTAAGTTTATCTTCCAAAAGCATATGTTCATGATGCTACTTAAGGTAGAATTTGATGAAATTTTTTTTTTAAGAATCAATCCATTTGCAGCAGTGATTTCTCCAATCCAGTTACAAATAAAGTCATATTTCACACCTGTCTAGAAGTGACTTTTTGGTAAATTGTGGGAAAATTGATTCATTTAGTATCTTGCAGCGAAATAGGAAGCTTTTGGTGTTATAGGAGGCCAGTTTCACCAGGAAACAACCTATTAAGTAGCAGAACTGCTCCATTTGTAAACCACTTCTTGAGGAAAAAATCTTCCAAAGCCCATTTTGCGGCCCATAAGGCTAAATATTTTGTAATGTGGATGAATTTACTGACATGAGTTGTTTCTGCAAGCCCCATTTAATCTGCCCGCATTATTTCACTTTTCAGTAATCTGCCATCCCTGTTCCCTTGCTGTGGGAAGGGAAGAACATGCCAAATTAATATTCTTTGAAAAGATTAATAGATTTTGTTCAGCTCAACTTCAGCTGTTCCCTCTAGATCCTGATAAGTCCTTCCATATGTGACTTAGCAGTGATTTGTTTGGTCCCTATTTACAGGCAGAATTTTTATCGTCCCTGAGTTTCTGCTCGTCTTTTAGTTCTTTCAGCCATTCAATCAGTAGCACTTGTATGAACAGAGTCTGCTGAAGTTAAATTTTACCGGTCCAGCTCATCAGCAAGTCTTCTTAGGTTGTGTGCATGATCCATAGCCTTTTCTACCAAGTCAGCATCAAACAGAGACAGGTTGGCTATTTTTTCTTGAAGTTCTTTTTTTGCTCCATCTATTTCTGCATAGAACCCTGATGCGTTCTGAACAAAATATGGAAGGAAGGAAAGGAGATGAGAATTGTAACAAAGAAAGTCTGTATTTTCACAGAATCATAGAATGATTTGGGTTGGAAGGGACCTTAAGGATCATCTAGTTCCAACCCCCCTGCCATGGGCAGAGACACCTCCCACTAGACCAGGTTGGACAATGCTTCATCCAGCCTGGCCTTAAACACCTCCAGAGAGGAGCCATCCACAACCTCTCTGGGCAACCTGTTCCAGTGTCTCACCACCCTCACAGTAAAGAACTTCTTTCTTATCTCCAGCCTAAATCTATCCTCTTCCAATTTGCATCCCTTACTCCTAGTCTGCCATCCTGGACCCTATCAGAAAGTCCTTTCCTAGCCCTTCTGTAGGCCCCCTTCAGGTATTGAGAAGCTACTAAGATGTCCCCCTGAGCCTTCTTCAGGCTGAACAACCCTAACTCCCTCAGCCTGTCTTCATAAGGGAGTTGCTCCAGCCCCCTGATCATCTTTATGGCCCTCCTCTGGACCCATTCCAACAGCTCAATGTCCTTCTTATGTTGAGGGCTCCAGAACTGGACACAATATTCCAGCTGGGGCCTCATCAGAGCTGAGTAGAGGGGCAAAATCACCTCTCTTGACCTGCTGGTCACACTCCTCTTGATGCAGCCCAGGATTCAGTTGGCCTTCTTGATTGTTATGTTTTATTCTACTTTTTATATTATTATGATTTTGCTTTCTGTTTGTTTTATGTTATATCTTTAACAGATTAAAAAGAGGAATGATGGGAGAGTCCATCCCATGGATGTCAGTGTAGCAAGATAAATGCACGAAGATTTTTCTAGCCCATGGGCTGGAAATTATTTTTTGTGACTCCTAAATGATGTCCATACAAGTAAATCAAAGATTGCTGTGGTGATTGGTCTTATGCATCATCCTGTTACTTTGTGCAACCTTGCACTGTTTCTCACCATACCCAGCTGCTACTTCCCTAAATCTACCTCTGTGGGGGATAGCATGAAGCACTGCTTGTGCCCCAGGGGACAGGTGACAATTGCTAGAGGAGGACAGGGAGTTTTGCTGAATGGCTGTGAGCTGTGTCATGTGAAAAATGGGTTGTGCCCCCTTTCTGCACAAAGGCAGCTTCAAAGACCACTTTCAGAGACAACCTGAGTTAGTCTAATTTTAAATATTAGTCCACCTAAATGCCTACATGTATGTATAGGCAAGGGCAAATACTATCTCTTTGCCTTAACCATACTTGTTCCATATATAAAATACTTGTGGGGAGGACCAAATGGGCCTACATTCACCTTTGCTCCAAAATATAAGCTTGCTGATATGTTTGAGGTTTATAAATGTGGCCTCCAAATAAATGAAAAGAGTATGAAATGAAGGGAGAGAAAAGTGATGAATGAACAAAGCCTGAAAATACTTACTGCTGATGAGAATGGAAGATGTGTGATATTTGCATACTACTTCCCTCCCTGCAGTGTGAATGGCCCCTTTGTGGGAACTTATCCACTTGCTAACTTATCCATGATTAAGAACTCTAACTCTACAGCAAAATCCTTCATTCAACTCTGCCTAGAGTAAGGTGACCTTACAAAATTATTTTTCTGAGGCAAAAATGTAATTAAACCTTCCTGGATTAAAATTTATTTATACTTTTCTGTGGGAATATTCATTAGTACTTCATAGATCCAGTATGAAAAAACGAGAGCTTTTTATTGAGTGATCTAAACACGTGACTTAAATCAGGACATAGTTAAAAAAGTCAGTGGGGCACGTACCTTTATTATCTCACTTAACTCAGAGTTGACCTTTTGTGGTTCTGCCAAAATAGTTTGGGCACTCAGCAGAGTGTTGTTCACTTCATCTGCTTGCTCTTTTATTTTCTCATGTTGTTTCTATTAAAAAAAAAAATCAAAATTTAAATCATATCTAGATTTGAGCATTTCTAAAGTAGTGTAACCATTTTGGGTAAGTTTATTAATGTTCACTTGAAAGTTGCAACTCTTTATGTTTTCCTATCTTCATTAAAAAAACACGTTGGGGTTTTTAGTTCATTAATTTCATTTTATATTGCAGCATGAACATTTATTGGAATGAAGGACTATTCAGCGCTCTGCCAGCAGAGACAAATTAAATACGGATTTGCAGTGGTTTGGGGACTAGTTTTTTTTCCTAGAGGTTTTTCAAAATCTACACTATGGAGATCTCATTTCTTTGTCAATAGTAATGTTGATGGTGAACCATCTCTTTTGTAAAGCATCACATCTGCCTTCATTATGAATTATAATGAAGATGCAACTGGTTTAAAACAGTGAACAGTTGCAGCTACACACTTCTGGCTTTGCTTCATGAATGTGAGAGGAGCTGCAGCTTGGCACTGTAATTAGGAAACAATGGAACAACAGAAGAGGCTTCATAATTAAGGATCCCAAGCTGCTTGTTGAAGAACTCATGAGAACAGCATGCTTGATTTCTCTATTGAATTATTAGACCTTCCACATCACCACAAACTCTGTAAATTTTCAGAGCTCAAAACTCAGATACTGATGCTGGGAAAACCAGAGGTTGGTCTGAATTCGTAATACCCTTCTTTACATTGCAAAATTGCTCCCTAAACCCCAACACTCAAGAACCCAAACAATTTCAGCTACTGAAATGAAAAGAGTTTGATTCAGAGCATCCCAAAGTGTTCTCTTTGCCCTTTTATTCCTTGCTGAAAAAATATATTAAAAGTTTTAGATGGAACATCTTGGTTTTGCATCTCTGAAGAAAAGTAAAGAAAACAGTGAAAGAGTCACAAAACTGCCGGAGGAGAAATATTAGTCTTTTTGTATGGCTGATGGATTGGGTATTTTTCTGGGATAAGAAACCTGAAAATTCAATTTCCTCATCAGTCAGATGGGATTTGAACATAATACCACTGCTGACAAGCAAACCTGCTCCCTCTTCTGTGCTGCAGGGGACAGGTTTCTTCTGAGCTCTCCTCTGGAGTGATTGTTTTGTTCAAAATACTGAAAGTATTAATTTGAGCAGAGCATAAAGGGAAGCTGCTGCAGCCAGCAGGGCGTTCCAGTAAGCAGCAAACCCATTTTCAAATTATCTGTTGTGGAGCAGTTAAGGAAGGGGTTTGCAGGACAATCATCTGCTTTTCCTGAAGAAATGGGGATGCATTTTGTTTAAGGAAGACCAGAGTGAAAGTCTGGATGAGACAGAATGAATGCACTCAGCCTGGGGCATGAGTCTTTATAAATAATTATTTTAAATTAATAAAATTACATTTGTGAGAGTGATATC
This sequence comes from Turnix velox, assembly GCA_013400935.1. Classification (NCBI taxonomy): domain Eukaryota; kingdom Metazoa; phylum Chordata; class Aves; order Charadriiformes; family Turnicidae; genus Turnix; species Turnix velox. The sequence goes on along the minus strand of VZTY01017880.1, from coordinate 257,410 downwards.
CTTCCACATCAGCAGACGGTGGGCAGAACAATGCCACAAATATTTATATATAAGCCATGCTACATGGAATTTTAAGTTGTAATATGTTTTCCTCATTAAGGAATCACTATCCATCTATTCTTTGGCCTGCTGAGATATGCCAAACCAAAACTGGTCGTTTCCTGGCACTCTATGAAGAAATAGTAGTACTTTGCACTTCCACAACTATTTTCTTAGAAATGGGGAGTCAAACTCAGTGACTCAAGAAATTCTTTTTCTGAGTGGTGATTCTTGATTTTAAATTGTTTGCAATCTACTATTTCAAGCACCAGAAGAGAGGAAGCTTTCTCAGACAACATGAGTGCACTGCATAGTACCTCTCGCCTTTGAAGATTGGCTGTGTTTTCCTTATTTATATCCTCCGTTTGCATGACATAGTCAAGTGCCTGCTCTAGTGCCTCCTCCAGGTCTGACAGCTTCACATCCTGTTCGCTGAGCTGCTCCAGCACATCAGATACTAGAGATCTGGTGTCGTTGTACCTCTCGTGAAACTTTTCGACTTGCTGTAGCACTGGGAGAAAAATCAGAGGATACTGATTAATACAAAGCTTGGATTTCCCACAAAAAACTTACCAATGCAAAAGAAATTCTTGAGAGATCTTATACCTGGATTTTTTTTTTAAAGGAAGAAAGCCTCTCCTTTTAGTGTCTCATTTTAATCCCTTTTATTCCCTCTCTTGAGTAGCTTTTTCTAAAAGAAACTGGGTTTGCTTTTCCTTGCTCTTTAGTTTTTCATTGTCAGAGCCAACCAGGCTCCTCTGGAGAAGGCAGTTCATATTGTCCTGGGACTCTGGCTCAGTCAATGAGCTATGAGAATTTGGTGGCCACCCTTCCCATACAAGAAGTTTGTCTCTCTCTGCTGGAGTTTACTGTCCCTATGGCAGAGCTTACAAGGGGAAGGAAGGCATTCAACATGAATAAATCCAGCCCTGGCATGAGCCTTCCTAAGCAGCTGTTGCTGAGGTGCTGCTGTGCACAGGCACACACAGAGATATGCATTTTTTCTGCCCTTGGGGGCAGCACACACCAGCAGAGAGTCAGGATTGGGAAATTGGAAGCACCAGCATCTTTAGCACACCAGTTGGTGCCTGCCAAGTGCCTGCTGGTCCTCCCCTGGGGCTCTGCAATACATCCAGAGCTGCCTGGCCTGAGCCAGCTGATGAATGAATGGAAAATGAATTTAAAACTCACAGTCCTCTGCTACGTTTTGCTCCTTGTCTGCAAGTTGCCTCTGAGTAGTGAAAGGCTTACGGCGTTTGATCTCCTTCAGCATCTCCTCAGCCATACTCAGCTTCTGGGTAATCTCTTCAGGGCTCAGCTCTTGCTGAACTGCATAGTATTTCATCTTGCTGCTGATTTCTGAGGGAAAAGGGAACAGATGGTCAATCCAGCATGGCTGCAGAGAAGTAAATACTGTGGAGTGCTTTTACTTTTGTGAATCCAGATCATGCTGATGGCAAAAAGAAAGTTTTAATTATCTTCTGACTCTGTAGTAGGTAATTATTAAGTTTAATCCAATCTGAAAACTAAACCCATAAATAAATCACACTTTCTGGCATATGTGGGGTTCTCATCAGAAGAGGATGAGATTAAGCAGGCAGGGGTTGTGTGCAGTATTTGGCTTGGCAGTTCTTACAGGCTGGGATCATCATTTCATTCTGAGCTGTATGGCATGTAGCATGCTGGGGCTTTCATCCACAACTGTGGTTTTGAAGTGCTGCTGCAAAAATCCTATGTGTATTAAATAATAGCTATGGCAAGAAGACTGAAGTAACCTCCTTTTCCATCTGAAGATGTTTGAGGCATCCTAAAGAGATAACACAAAGCTTTTTGTCTAGCTGGTTTGGAGACAGATGCTATCTGGTTTTGGTCTCAACTCAAAAAGCACTGTTGGATTCTTATAGCTGCAGTTGAGTTTACCCATGCACAGTGTAGGCATTACAAAGTTTACCCACTTCTCGCTCCCTGGCCTTCAATACCAATCACCTTCTTTTTTATACCCTATAATATGAGTAGCTTTGGCTTGTATTCATTACCACTTTTGTGGATAAGCAAGAGATGGCTGGCAGAGCCAGCACTATGCATAAGTAAGATTATTACTAAAATTAGATGTATAATTGTAGCACAAGTGATTCTTTGACAGACTGTCTCTGCATGCAGTTTCTTGCTGGCTCCTGAGCTCATTAGTGGAGCTTTGAAGGCTCATACTGAGCAGTATGTGATCACCACCAGCAGCTCCATGGATTTCTTTTTCCCTCTGATGCTGGCTCACATGTGCCTGTGTGCACACATACACCTTCCCTTCAGTAAAGGGCTGGTGCTTCTGTAGAAGAATAGTTTTGAACATGGTGCAAATAATTTTCACCAACTTGTCCTCCAACTGCTTCCTGAGTGAATGCTCTTTTTTAATTCACAGCCATGGGTGTTGGATTCTTGGTTGATGGCTGATTGGTGTGCCAAATTAGATACATATCTGCTTTCTGTGGTTCCTGTCCTTCCCCATACCAGTTAATAAGACAAAAGGACCATCCACAGGAGTCCACCAGTTATTGCTGGTGACATAAAATGAGGCTCATACTGATGCTTTTACTCAATAATTGCAGAAATAAAATGTGATGAGTGGATAGACAGTTCGAGGTGATGTAGCATCATTAGTGTGAGAAGGTAGTACCAATGTAACATCCTATAAGCTTCATCTCAGCCTTCCTCTTTTTCATGCTTGGATATTTTAACTGTGTTGTAGTAAAATCCTGGTTGAAGCACTGATGAATATAAGGTCAAGCAAGGGTAACAGCTGATATGTAGCTGCTCTTCCTTACATAAGTTAACACAGGGCTTGAACTAATTACACTAAGAAGGAACTACTCAGGTCTGTTAATCAAGTATTTCTATTGATAAAAGGCTTTTCAAACTCAACTGCCATCACCCTTTCTATTCTGGTGCTATATATAATGGCTTCTTTATATTGTTTGCTTTAGTGTTCTATGCCAGGAGGGAGGCTTTCATGATGCAAATGATAGGGATCCTTCTAAATACATTCACTTGGGGTTTATTACCTTCTGTAGGTAACAAAGAAGGGGCTGCAATTGGTTTAATCTTGGTTTTATATATCAGTATGATAATATCTCATAGATACTCCAGATAAAGATGATCGTTGCTGACTATGAAACCTTTTTGAAGTGCAATTGTGCCTGGGAGGTGTTTAGTGTTGTCATTTATCCACTGATATATAGGACAGTAAAAAAGATGCAAGAAATTTCTCAGGCTCTAAATAAAAAAAACCCCAAAAACATCTTCATCTGGGAAGGTATAAACTATACACATTTGGAGTCAGAAGAGAAGTTATGTTTTGAAATTTATGCTAGTTCTAGGGATACTTTTATTGCTCTAGCATTTTGTCCATGACAGACTGTAAGTTTTGTCTGTACCCATTCACATCATATGGGCAGATGAGCAGGACACTGAGACTATGGGTGACAGTTTGTCCCAACATTTTAGCTTGAAATATTTCTTGGTTCCACTCTTTTCCTATTTCTAAGGTATCTTCATCATCATGTTTACCTCTCCTATTGTGAAACAGCATCATCATAACCATTTCTGATGGCTGGCACTAGTCTGATAATTTACAATTCTGCCTTGCACTTTTACTAGAGGAAGCACTTTCTTTGTGGAAAAAGAAAGCAACAAGAATGCAGTTTAACGATTCTACATCTGTATTTCAAGAAAAAAAGAGAAAGAACAAGAGTACAACAGCTTGTCTGCAATGCTCTGTAGATGAGTCTGGACCCAAACTCAATTGGAAATTCTGGTCAGATGAAACAACAAGCAGCTTCATAAGAAAAGCACCACTGCCTCCTACACTGAACTTGGGGAAGCAGTAAGTTCACCTAATTGTTTACTATTAATTCTTTTATTTTTAGATACACTTGCATGAAGTTATAGGAACCAGCACAATCCTATTCAGCAACAGTTTGCTAAAAGGCAAAATCTGGATTGAAAGTAATACTCCAATGTGTGATCACCAGAGTTAGTCAAACCTAACTGACTACCATGGGTCAGTCAGTTAAAAGTGAAAAGAACAGTGAAAAGTACAATTAAAAAACCCAGTTGTCTAGCTATTCATATGGCCTCTTTACTTAACAGCAGGATGGGGAAAGTGCACCTGCATGAGTCTGCCAACAAGTAAGACACAGGATACTCTCACTGTAGCTCCTGCTCTTCATTCAGCTCCAGTCTGATACTTTCTACTTTTTTTAGCACAAATGTATATAAATACCTTGAGCAGCTGTTCAGATGAATGGCTAGAATTATTTGGATGTATTTAATGTAAAAGTATTTACTATTATTTTGGTCTTTCAAATGATAAAAAAAAAAAAAAAAGAAAAGCTCTTATTCTGGGTTTCAGACCAAGTCAGCTTGTGGTTGCTGTCAGGTGCCTTTAAAGAAAAACAAGTTTTTGTCATGGCACTGCAGGCTGCAATAGCCTTACATGCGGGTTGCTTTGTGAGAGTGCCCAGGTGCTGTTGACATTATTTTGCTGGAGGTTTCATTAATACATGCTTGACACTGAGCTGAACCAGAAAGAAATCTATTTACCTTGAATGTTATCCCTCATATTACTGAGCTGCTGCACAAGCTGAGTAGCACGACTGTTGGTCTCCATGGTTTCCTTCTGTACCAGTAGGCCTTTGCTGGATGCTTCATTTCCCTATGAATAAATCATGTGAGCTAGACATTAGATTTCTTTTCAGACCCGTATGCATGTGCAAGGATGAGCAGTGTAAACACATACTGTGCTTTCTCTTGATGAGTATGTGCAAGTCCATTTATCATATAAAGTGGTATTTGCAGAGGTGTTAGGACTGAAGGGATGGCATGTCAGCATTTTCAGAAGTGCAGAGTGAGAGATTAAAATCTGTCCCCTATTTATCCATCATTTGCTGCAATCATATTGCCATGAATTATGTACAGTTGTAAAGCTCCTATCTGCTGAGCCTCTTAAGCATTCAGCAGGGCTGCCTCATTTTGCTGGGTCTGGCATTTTCTGAGTAAGCAGATAGACTGAAGCCCATTTTTAGATCAGTGTCTCCCTCAAGTGAGAGCCTCAGCTCTGCAACTTGTTAAAACTAAGAAAAAGGATGAGGATTCAAAATACTCTGAAGGGCATAGCCTACTTTTCCTGCACTATATTAACCTGGAAGCTGTATTGTCTATTTTGTTCCCTTATGTGTTAGGGAAATGAAATATTACTGTATCATAGTTCCCCTCTTTCTGAGAAGCTCACTTGCTTGAGGAATCCTTGGATTTAATTTTCTCTAGTATTTCCCAAGAAGTGAAAAAAATATGACTGCTATGCCTTTGATGTTTCCTGGATTCTGTTCATCATTGTGTGTGTGCACATTTAAGCCCATGCCACACGCTTGTCACTTGGTAAGGTGTTTGATTTGTGCTCTTTGCTGGGCTGCAGCAGCAAAAATTCCCACTGTAAAATTAATTTCTGGGTGTAGGGTGACAGAAGATATACGGCAATTGGTGTGCTCGCTTCTTCCTAATTGCTTAACGCTGCCTGAAGGGCAGAGGACTCAGCTCCATCTCCCTCCAGCCCCCCGGCTCGATACTAGAAGTCGTCCTCATCCACGGACGCTGCTTTCACTGGGGGTTCTGCAGAAGCACCAGGTGGCGCTTGAAGGCAGGGCCTCAGAAATGGGAGGGCACCCAAACAGTAGAAATATGGGGGTTTAAAGAAAGGTTTTAATTTAATTTCTTTTTATTTGTTTGTTTTTTAAAAAATTTTTAATTTTTATTTTTAAATTATTTGAAGGGCAAGAATTATGTTTTTTATTGGTATTCATTTACTGCTATCATGGTTTATTGTGGATGCTCTCTTGCTCAGCATCACCACTTCATGCTTATTTTAAGCAACATTAAATTGCAGTTTATATACATGCTTGCTTTTACATAGTGCTCTTTCCTCGCCAGATTTTTCTTTAACTATTGAACATGTGGAGAAGTGCTGATTGCCAGGCTTGCTGATTTACATTGAAATTGCCATTCCCATCAATTTTTGACACTGAAATTCCCGCTGAAGTACAGGTGCTCATCCTGAAATTTGCTAAGATCCCAGGAAAGAGGAGTGCTTGACTACTCCAGATCTCTGCCAGACATTCAGGATTTAGCAGGGTCCTGTTTCACTCTAAGGTCAGCCCAAGCAGACCCCAATGGAGCTACATTCAGTGACATGCAATGGTGGCACAAGGGGCAGTGGGTGCAAGGTGGAACACAGGAGGTTCCACATAAATACAAGAAAGAACTTATTCACAGTGAGGATGACAGAACACTGAAACAGGCTGCCCAGAGAGGTTGTGGAGTCTCCTTCTCTGGAGACATTCAAAGCCCACCTGGATGTGTTCCTGTGTGACTTGGTCTAGATGTTCCTGCTCTGGCAGGGGGATTGGACTTGATGATCTTTAAAGTCCCTTCCAATCCCTGATGTTTTGTGGTTCTGTGATTCTCATGTAGCAGAAGGATTTACCTACATTTTGTGCATTCAACTTGCATTTCGGGGTTAGATCAGAATCTCCAGCAATCTCTTCAACATGAGGACATGCACCCTGAAAGGAGCGTATTTCTGCAAAACCCACTCAAGGTCTTATTACCCGCTTTCCATAAAAATGCTTTGAAAAGGCAAAAAAATAGATTTAGAGTTACTACGTGATCCTCCTTCCCCTTTGAGAGTCTGGGGACATTATTTCCCTGCCTCTCTACAAGCTATCACAAATATTCATGTGCAACAACTATTAGAAATAGGAGAGAAGGCTAGAGGAAATGCTGAATTTATTGGTTCAGGGACACTCAAACCGAGGAATGAGCTGAGAAATCCCCAGGTCATTGTCAAATTCACTAGATATTTCTAGAAAACATAATGCCTTAATTGTCTTGCCTACCAGCTATGTAGAGGGACATTGAGGTGTGTGATCTCTGCTGGATTTTCACAAGTGTGTATGCATGATTTAACTACACTTTTCTTGAACACAAGCGTACTCTGTATAATTCTGCAGTGGCCTTTCTGCTAAGTAGATGCTGATTAACTAATTTTTCTCTTCCACCTCTCTATATGGCCCTCTCTCCTCTTTATTTGTGATGTTTTTTCCTCCTACGTGCTCTATAAGCAAAATTTTAATTTGTCTTGTGAAGGAATTGGTAGGTAAATATGAGGTCTGTCATTTTGTAATAAGCATGAAATATACTCTAGTCCTGCTTCTCTGAAGATAACATAGGGTGGTGTATCTCACTAATAAATATATTTCAGCAACAGAGAGATAATAACGTCTATTTAAAATAAAGGAGAAGCAATTTTGAACCCTTCTCTGAACATATATATTGCATCAGTATTATTCTTGCGTGCAATGAAAGTGAGCTGAGAACAGATAACCTTAATTTTGAAGCCTGGCAATAGAATGTGGATGCAACATTTATGATTACAACTACATTAAAACATGTCTTGAGGGCTGATCAGACTCCCGTCTCAGTGGGTATATGAAAAACCTTTTAAACTGGCAGTTTCCTAATGTATTTTGAAGTGCCTAAATGGGGATAATTTAATTTTATGACAGCATACATGCAAAATAGTTATAGTACAACTACTCCCAAAGACAATCTGAATTAGTTTAGTGTTGGTTATTTTGCTTAATTAGAAATCAAAATGTGAAATAGAAAGGCATTTTGTCTGTTTCAGATCAAAAATGTTCTGTGTGCAGGGGAACTCAGGTGGGAACTCAGATCTTGGGAGGAGGCTTTTTGTGGTTGACGAAGTTGAGGTTTGAAACCTCCAACCACAGTCAATGGAATTTGGCTGCAAATCTTTCCTTTTCTGGGAAGAAGACTTTATAGCTTATTTATGCATTTGATGCAGAGCTAAAGTAAAGCAAAAAGCCTAGAAATGGAAAATAGGTGTAGAAAGTCCTTCCAAGTATCTTTCAGGGCACTCCCAGTCTTTTTTGGTGAATCTAGAGGTTCATACTAGACGGTAGAAAACATTTCTTTGCCAAGAAGGTGGTCAAACACTAGAATGGGTTTGATAGAGAAGTAGTTAATACCCCATATCTGTCAGGATTTAAGAGGCATTTGGGCAATGCCCATAACAATATGGTTTTGGTCAGCCCTGAAGGGGTCAGGCAGTTGGACCACTGCCATCCAGGCTCTTGGTTGATCATTATATGTCCTTTCCAGCTAGAACTATTCTGTAGTAACTTCTTAGACCAGCATATGAATACAGCAAACCACAAACTCTCAGAGCTCTGACAGGGGTCTATAAACAAACCTGTTCACCCAGTGTTGCTGCCTCTCTCAGGAGATCATTTGTTTCATCTTCAGCATCATCAACTTGGATGTTCCAAAGCGCAGCATGGTTCTTTTTTTGGGACATTGCTTCCTGTGGTCCTAGGGGAAAAAAGTTAGTGGGTCTGAAAACAAATTGTTTCTCTCGTGAGGGCGGGGATTGAAATGTACAGTAAGGTAGTGGGGATTTGTAGATTAAAATTTCATTTAAAAACAAAAAGTTTTCAATGTTTGCACCTTGAGATGGGCAGTGGTGAGGTCCAGGTCATTCAAGCGCTTTTGAGCTGCAACACCTGTAGAAATGCTCAGTAAAGTTGATTTGCTTTCATCAATAGCCACAACTGCTAATCGGATGTCATCTGTCAAATCCCAGATGCACTTATCACAGCCTGATAAGAAAATAAGAAAATGTTATCTTTCTTTAATGTCAGTTAACAGCAAACAGCTGAAATTCATGTTATAGTCCTCTTGCCCCACGTTGTTCCCTCTTTTTGTTATTGATGGATCCCTGATGGATACACATTTTGCTGTCACTTCTATCCGCCCACTTCCAAGGTCCCACAGTACAGTCATGATGCCTCCAGCTGAGCAGCACCAGATGGGACTGCTGCAAGAGGCTGCCACTGTGGCTTCATAATCAGCAGGAAGAAACACAAGCAATTTCCTGGCTATTCCCTAGAGGCTCTGCATGGTTGTTGTGGGAGAAACAATGGATGAGGGTCAAAAAACTGAATTAATTTTGGCAGAACCCCAAACTCTATTTAGAAGTTGGTGGAATGAGAAGGTAGGATGTCCAGCAGATGATGTTTTGGCTGCCTTTTTGAATAGGATAGCAACTTCTGGAAACAAGGTTATAACATGTTTGGAATATATTTGTGCAAAACTATATCCTCGTCCTTTCTAAATGCTTGCAATGGCATCTTGAGTTTCATGCCATTGATACCACCTTTAAATCATAGAATAGTTTGGGTTGGAGGGAACCTTAAAGATAATTTAGCTCCAACCCCCCTGCCATGGGCAGAGACACCTCCAAATAAAATTTATAAAATCCTATTCATTATTTTCAAGCAGGAATTCGTCTTCTAAATGCAAGAGAATTAGGTGAATGTCAAATACAGATGCCTACAGAAACTCTTCCTTGGTATCATAGTCTGTATTCTTGATGGCAGGAGCTCCCAAATGTTTTCCTTCTGGTTGCACTTCCAGGCACACAACCTCTGGTTTAGGATCCCATGTGTGCTACATGGTCTGCACTATACCACAGGCATAGTTATACTAACATCTATAAAAAACATCCATGGTTGCCAATAGTTACAACATTGTGCTTGTGGAAACTCCCCAGGCTTTCTATCATTAGAATAGGGGAGATGATAGTGGAAAAATAACTAGCTGATAGATATATGTCACATTGTCAAGAGCAACAATTTATGTTATATGTACTGCTAGAAAACCAGAAATTATACTCAAGATGTCACAGGTAAGCTGTGATGGCAGGTTTTAAGGCCAGAATACCACTTTGCAGGCACCATGTCTCATAGTCTATAGTAGTGGCTGTGGTGCTCATCAGTTTGTATCTAAACATTCAGCCTGTATCACAGAGCTGGACATATGCATATACTCAGTCAAGCAAGTGAGAACAGATTTAGTCAGTAGCAGGGAACTGTGCATATTCACATATTTAATGCCCTGTGAGACCACATCAAAGTGCTGAGCTCACTGGAGAACCAAGCTATTAAGTTAGTATTTGTAAGCATGTAAATACAAGAGGCATATTAATTTTTGGTGTTATGATAATCTTCTTACTGATAGTTGGGCAGTCTGTGTCAGTAGAAACTTCAGGGCTATCTGCGAGGCATTCTCCAGTCTGGCTGTCACACATTCTCCCTCCGCACTTGCATTCTGGGGGAAAAAGAAATGATTTACAGAAGAAGAATCTTCAAAATGCCCAGCTTGCATTTTCCTTCCCAAGACTAGGGAAGTGATTGTCTGTAGGATTGTGTGTAGACAGTCAAACCAAAGTTGAGGACATCTTTGGCTGATTTTCCCTTCAGTATGTAGAAAAAGGTATGTTTTGTACTCTGGTTAAATTGGACCAGAAAAAATATAAGGTGGTAAACCACAATCCTTCGCTGAAATGATTTGTTCAAAGCTTCCCAGATGGTTGTGAGCAGAGGCTGCAAGGCCAGAGTTTCCCAGTTGGCCCAGCATGCACTGCACTCTAGAGAGAGTGAAGTTCAGGGATTGAGCTTGGGCTAAGAAAAGTACAACCAAAGTTAATTATGAGTTACAAATCTTTCCACAACCTTGTGGAATTTATCAACCCTGTCAGGCTGCCTCAGGAAAAGCTTTCCAACTATCAGGGCCTGATAGTAGACTCCAATTCCATCATCAGCTTGAGCATATCAAAAAGTAAATATCTCCTTCCACTTACAATGAAGAATAAATGAGGTTTTACAATTTTTTTTAAACTCGAGTAAGCTACACTTTTATTGCCAGCACAAGTGGCTTTTTGAAAAGTATAATTTTTCATGTCAAGTGTCTCTTTCAAGGTTTAATTTGCTTTTAAAAATATATTATTTTAAAGATTAAAATATTCTTGGAACGCTTTAATAGAATAATAAAAACTCAAACAGAACATAGGAACAGTAGTGACTTATCTGGAATTTGTTTTGCTTTAGTGATTCATGGTTTCAGCAGAATCTCATATAATAAAATTGTTTACTGCCACTTGATAGCAACCCATTCATAGCTCTCGAGGAATTGGCTTTGTATTTACATTCCATCTTCCATATTCAAGGACTGTCAGGGAAAATGTGGAACTTCAAAGTCAAGACAATGCACTAACATTTGAATAATTCCTTGTAAGTGAACCAGTGTTAGAAGAACTACTCTGGTTTTGTTGTAATGTAGGAGAGAATTTGGTTATGAGTTTTGAAAGCCAGATAATACTTTGACCTCACCCCAGTCTGTATGAGCATGGTGCCTCCCAGATTTTATTGCATCTAATTGTTCAGGGGGTGCCACATTTTTAGTATTGGATTAAGACTTTCAGTGCTACTGGTGGGGGGAAACTTCTGAATTTACCTTTATTCCTGAGGGACATTTGTGGAAAGCTTTGAAGCCAGGCTAAAGGACACGTGGTTAAAAAATATGAAGAAGCTGCAAAATGCTGTTGAGAGCTACACAGATTTTTTCTTTTGCTGAAAAACAAACATATCTTAGCTGGATAGAGCTATTTGCTCATTTAGTTATCTAGCATTTTTTTGTTCCATATACCCTTTGAATTGCTCTGTGCAAACCATGCATGAAGATTCTCTTGTTACTTATGCTGGTTTCTGTTCAGTGTTTTTGTGTACTAAAGAAGGTATTTTTCTTAATTCAGAATCAGTGTTTTTCTAAGTGCTAAACCAAGTATAAACCTGCTCTGTAAACTCGTCATATAGTTTAGAAATCATGGGTGTATTGAGTGGTGCACACAATCTACAAAGTGCTGCCAAGTACAGCGTATTGTGATGTTCAGCAGAAATTAAGGTGAAGCAGGAAGTGTATAATTCTCTGCAACATAATACTTCAATATCAGGATTTGCTAGGGTCACCTACAAGATTAAATTCACTCTTGAACAGAGAAAATCTGTACCTCTCACAACACATTCAAGTGCCCAGGTGCTTTTTCTTTTCAGCCAAGATCAAACACTAAGAGGAAATCTGCTAACCCAGGGAATTACCAAGATGATTTATAGTCTGTGTGGTAGAGAAGTCCTGTGCACCATGAAATCCCAATTAAACTATTCCTCTGAAATGTATATAATACCAAGGCATTCTGCCTTTAATTTCTGCAATTTGCTAAGGGTGCAAACCAAAACTATACTAAGGTGATGAAAATTTGACTTCACTTTAGTTTAGAAACTCTATGTTCAGAGATGCCTTCCAAAACCATGTCTTGCATAATCTGCTAAAACAGTTGGAATGCCCTGTAATCCTCAGATTTCTGGCAAAGCTACACTTAGCTGTTTGAGTTCTGCTTTTGTAAATGGCCAGGGTATGACTGCTGTGGTTTGCTGAGTTGTTCTGGGTGTGTTTCTCCTGCCTCATGGCATTTATTTCTTACTGGAAAGCTGCAGTTAAATCATCTCTGGTGGACTGAATTAGGAAGTGAAGTGCATCAACAAGGTTTGCTTTTGCAACTTCAAAATCACTGCAATGTTGAATTTCAGACATATCTTGGGTGCCTAAATCCAGGGATGATTCTGAATAAGCGGGCATCCAGATTATAGAATTATAAAATCATAGAATGGTTTGGGTTGGAAGGGACCTTAAAGATCACCTAGTTCCAACCCCCTGCCATGGGCAAGGACAGCTCACACCAGATCACGTTGCTCAGTGCCTCATCCAGCCTGGCCTTAAACGCCTCCAGGAATGGAGCATCCACAACCTCTCTGGGCAACCTGTTCCAGTGTCTCACCACCCTTCCACTAAAGATCTTCTTTCTTCTCTCCACCCTAAAACTCCTCTTTTCCAATCTGCATCCATTTCTCCTGGACCCTATTAGGAATTCCTACCCCTGCCTTTCTGTAGCTCAATTCAGGTATTGAGAAGCTACTAGAAAATTATCCCATGGGTTGACTTAGAGTGCCTCAGGTGACTGTCTGAGACATCTCTCTTATCTGGGAGGTCTTATCTATGTTGTGCTTCATTTTGCTCTGTTCTGCTGAACTCTAGGCAATACCTGTGCAGTTCTTGGCGAATCTGGCATCCCCGTAGTAGCCTGGCGCGCATCGCTCACACTTGAAGCCGCTGGTGTTGTGCAGGCAGTTGCGGCACTGACCGGTCACCTCATCACAGTCTTCAAAAATCAGGTTTGGATCCGAGTTGCCACTGCAGTCACATTTTTTACAAGTACTTCCAATTAGCAGAGGGTTCCCATAGTAACCAGGGGCACACCTGAAAGGAGGAGCAAGCTGAGCGGTGACGAGCAGTGACATTTCCATCTGCAGTACTGTTTTTTCTTTGACCTTATTTATGTCACCAGGAATTGATGATGATCTGAAGCTACTAACAGAAGGCAAAGGAGGAGCTGTATTCCTGCAGAGGCTGTTTTGTGCTCTAATCTCAATCTGTACAGTTGTATGTTTTCCCTTCTTGAACACCCTGGCATCTCAATCACACCCATCAGCAGTAAAATGATTTGTTCCCCATTGTTTTAAAGTCTATGACAGAGTGACCTTGGCAGAGAGGCAGTTCTAGTGTTTATTTTGGTCTCTTTTAGCTTTGGATCTCACCAACTGTATTGTGTTTTGTGGGAAACTGAGGTAAGAGGCTGCATTTCATGATGCTAAAACTCAGAGAAAGTTCAGACCTTATTTCTATTATAACACACGGGACAAAGTACTGATCAGAAAAGGTTTACCTGAATATTTCTATTCCCTATTGGGCACTGTCTTTTTGGACTCGATTGCCTCTCTGGAGTTGGCTTCTGGGATTATTGTGTGTGAGTACCACATCATCCTGTGATGTTAATTACATCCTGGAACCACACACTCAACTTCTAGCTGTCCCCTGAACATAAACCCTATGGTGAGGCACTGGGATTTTGCAGAACAATAGACACTGAACCATTCATTTTCCAGATTTGTTTGATGTCAGCCTGCTGATGGCAAGTGACTGAGAGCAGCCACCAGCCCACGAGGGAAAGATTCCTCTGTTGGTTTGTGGGAGGAAGGTGGTTAACAAGCACTTCAGGGGAGGCCTGAAATGTGTCCAAATTTCTTTGCATATCCTGTCATGTTTGGGAAATAGTTCAGTTGGAGCCTGGCTACACTTTAAGATGGAAGAGATGTTGAAACTGTAGTGGGTTTGTGAAAGTCTAGACAAACTGGCGAAGCCTAATACTCCTTGATGATGCTAAGTTAAGAGAAGAAGTAGTAGACTCAATGACATCATTTGGAAAGAAAGGAAAGAGTTTCAGTGAAAGGAGTTCCTGACTGTTGCAGGGATTGTGCTTAATCCTATGAGTGAGAGGACCTTTTGCAAAAGAACCAGCAAGGCAAACAGAGCTGGCACCAGAGTGATCTTGGAGGAGCTAATGTGAGCATATCCTTCAGTTAAGGGCATTGCTGGAGGAGCTGGAGGCTGGAGTATTGCAGAGCAGGGGCTGATGGGCTGGAGACGACAGCTGGCAGGACAGGGGCAAGCCACATGGTGTCACTGCAAGGCGGCAGGAGGGTCCCTAATTCAGCAGCCTGGGGCACAGAGATCAGCTCACCCCCTTGCAAACTGGGATTGAAGTATTACTGCGGGAAGGGGGTCACTTAGCTGGTGGTCAGTGAAGTAGAAGATTGAATAGATGTTGCAGTAATTTAAGTAAGGAGTATCTGTTGTATCAGCCTGCTTTATCAGCCTGCTGTCCTCGTCCTTTCCCTCATAAAGTCCTGTTTTAGAGTGCTATTTGCTCTGTTGTTTGTGAGTGGGAAGGGTGAGCTCTCAGTTTAATTTGTTTTTTGTGGGTTTTTGGCTGGGGACCTGAGCTGAAGTCTATTGTCTCCTAAAATCTGAACACAATCAAATAAATCTGGGTTCTGTGCTGTCTGAAAAATGAAAATGTGGGAGATCTGATAAGACCTTCAAGTTTTGATCTCCTGCTATATTTGCTGAGTTGTTTTTTTCTTTTTAATAAAGAAAGTAATTTCCTCAGCACTGCTTTGTTCATGTTCCAGTCCTGAACCCTCACAGTAAAAACACATAAAATTTTAAGCATCTTAATATAAACCACTTGGCTGCATCAAATATTGCCTTTGCCAATGGCAAAGACTCTGTCTCTTTTCAGCAGTGCCAGAATTTTTGGTGATGATCTTACCATCTGAGTGACCCAGATGTAAAGAATAAAAGTGTGACCCAGAGTTCTGTGCACCCCTTGAAGGATTCTGAATGTGACATGGAGCACAATGAATGTGATTTAGCTGACTTCAGTGGAGTCACTTCCCATTCTCATGGGAGTGAGAGCAGATAGTGATGGGTAATGCTACTAAGCAATCATTCCAAAAGTCTTGCTGTAATTTTTTAACATTTCAGATAATGTGAGATGGTAGTATTTTCCTAAATTTGAGAATTTTATCATTTGTGATACTTGAAGAGCAACATCCCCTATTTTTTAAACAAATTATAATTTGTAGATCTTATTGTAGATTTATTCTGTACTCTCAAAATCTTGCAGAATTTCTTTTTAATTTTCTTTCATTCAGCATTATCTAAATGTGGCAACCAGTTCATAGAAGTTAGGGAGCTGTTGTAAGACCAGTTGTTTTGTTTATGGTTATCTCTCCCTGTCTTTTGGCCAGCATCTACCAAAGACTGCCTGCTATTCCCATCAATCCCACAATCTCTGTCCTTTCATCAGGGCAGGGTGTTTTTTTTTCTTCTTCTTCCCTGATCTATACCACTCAGTTCACTTGCAAGAAACATAGTGGGCAGTTCCTCACATCCTCACAGATATATTTTGCTTTTTATGACCATCTGATTCACTTTTATTAGCTGTGTCTCCTTATCTGGAGTAGCTGTCTAAAATAAATAGAAACTTCTAGTGCTAAAAATAAATGTGTCACCTTCACTTTCCCCTTCTCTTTACCACTCAGTGCATCTGATAGGGCTGGACTGTGCTTTGAATAGTTGTTAGCATGTGAAAAGAGCACAGACAGCTGGATGGAAACATCCTGCCCCATCTCTGTGTTTTACTGTCTGAAAAGGTACAGGCCCGTGGTAAATGTAGTTCCTTCTGCTGTATCCATAAATGGTTCTGTGTTACTGGAAAAGATTATTTCCTCTCCCATAATAAAGTTATCATTGTTTCATTTTACAGCCATGTTTTCTTCCTGCAATTATTGGTGTGTAAGAGATTAACTTCCTCTTCCTTGGCAATGCCAGAAGAACTTTTTTTTCCTCTGTTCACTTTGGACACTGAAGTATCATTCCCTTGATATCTTTCCTAACATTTGGCCATTAACAAAACCTGGATTTCATCCTCCACCACCTTAATGCCTTATTACTGGAGTCCAGGAGTAAAATGATTCACTCCTAAAGCTGGAATCAGGATACTGGTTTTCTCAGCTCCTGGCAAAGATGTCTGTAATTTCACAACACCATTTGCTGGCAAATACAAACTGGGTAGGTTTGTGCCTGGTCTCTGGAGCAGCACAGGACAGCCTCCTACATGAATACCAGAGGAAATGGAGGAGATTGCTTCTTGGTGTGCTGCTCTGGAGATTCCAGGCACTGCTTGCAGAGGGGTTTCCTGCAGCTCTATCTGCCCTGTGCCACCCACCACCCATCGTGGCATAGAGCTGGGAGGGAGGGCAGTGAGCAGGATGCTGGCTTCCTATCCTTTGCATCATGAGCTGCTATTTGGGCTGAATGAATGAACAGGGGCAGTGCCTCTTCTTGCTTGGGATTACCCAGCCCTCCTGCCAGCATGTTGAAGGCAAGATAGCTGCAAGTGGGTTCAGGGGGTGATGGCAGTGCCCAGCAGCAGCGTGGGCAAGGCAGGGACTTGCTCTTAGCAAGTGGACAGTGACAAGCAATACATTTCTTAGTAGCTGTTGAAATGCTTTTATATTGTTTCTGACACTAATGGGAGTAGGACAAAGGGGAAAATCCTGTTTGTCACTGCTTGCCACTTAGCCTAGCAGTTAGTTTAGGACCTAGCACAGTGGCCACTGTGGGCTGATCTCTTTTTTGTAGTTTTTCTAAGCCATGTACACAGCTTTGCTTTCCTTGAGACAGATGCACTGTGTCAGGCTGGGGAGTGGCTATTAGAAAACAAAGCTGATGCTATTTTCTGCTGTAACTCTGCATCTGCTACTCATTTCAGAAGATTTGAATTGCTTGTAGTCTAGGTTGACATTTTAATAAGCATTACGAACCTCACTGACCTTTTAATTGTCTGCATTATCCTTTGTGTATATATCTGACATTTCTGAAGAACAAAAAACTACAGCCATAGGCCTGGAAACAAGGGTGGAGATTTTTTATTTTTGTACCATCTGTCTTAAGGGCTTTCACTATTGCTGTCACCATGTTAGTGATGCCAAGGTAATATGTTGATGTTTTTGCATCATCTCTAAAGGCAAAAGCCTTCACTCTTTCTTTCATCTTTTTGATGCTGATTTCTCTTTGCATCTTAAGCATCCCCTTTCTCCCTTCTCTGATAGTTACAATAAATATCATTTGAATTCAAGCCTTACCCATTAATAACAATGGACTGAAGTCATGGACAGTAAGTCATCCTCTTAGTTTCTTACCTTTCACAGTTGGGTCCTGCGTAGTTTTCCTTACAGACACAGCGCACGCTTCCACCTTTTCTGTAGCAGGAGACTGCAAAGCTGGAATTTCATTAGAACAAATAGTTAGAATAGCAGGCAATGGCAAGCACTTGGGAGTATTTCTTTATTGCATTATGTATGTTTGCTGTCAGTCTGAGCTGTGGCACATGGTTACGTATTCCTGAATAGATGTTTATAGAATCATAGAATGGTTTGGGTTGGAAGGGACCTTAAAGATCATCTAGTTCCAACTCTCCTGCCATGGGCATGGACACCTCCTGACAGTGCCTTGTCCAGCCTTGCCTTAAACAATTCCAGTGAGTGAGGATCCACAGCCTCTCTGGGCAACTTGTTCCAGTGTCTCACCACCCTCACAGTAAAAAACTTCTTTCTTGTATTCAGCCTAAATCTCCCCTCTTCCAATTTACATCCATTCCTCCTAGTCCTGCCATCCTACACCCTATCAAAAGTTCCTACCCCTGCCTTTCTGTAGGCCCCCTTCAGGTATTGATAAGCTGCAATTCTTAAACTCTATGCATTATTCACATTATAGTCCTTGTTTAGTCTTTTTAATTACTGTAGAAAGCACTTGTTAGTGCTGTGGAGCCATATAAATACAAATCTCTAAAGTTCTTATCTGGCAGTGTAGATCAGATAAAAATGCAGGGTTTTATATGTACATTTTAGATAAGGGACTTAGGATAAGTGACTAATAGTTTCCTGACTCTCATTTTAGGGGGTAAAATATTGATTATGAAAGACACCACAGTGAGCACTTTAGGATTCTGGAACAGGTATAGTGCTTTCCCATGCAAGTCCCATAGTTTTCCTAAAAATAAATAAAGAAGTGGTGAAAACTGTCTTCAGTGATGTTATCCTCATTGACAGTTGCTGAGACAGCTCTACCTTCTGAGTCTGGGATGTCTCTTGAGACCAACATGCCAAGCAGTGATACTGACTACAGGAATGGCTTGGGCTGCAGTTTTCACTGCCATGATTCTAAATCATGGATTCCTTTGCTTTCTTATGTTTTCAGGATTTAACAAATGTTTAACTAAACACAAGACCCAAGAAATGGCAGGAGGCAGATGCAGAAAGTGCAAATTACATACACTTCAAACACAGTGACAGACATGGCTTGAACACATTTGCAGGAAAAAGATATACATACACTCCTAAAGATGTTTCCAGTTACTTTGCAATATGTGTGAATAAATTCCTGCCAGCACTGGAATGCAACTAAAGTAGTGACTGGCAGCAGTTGCCAGCTGCAAACCCGTGGCTGCTAAAACACAGGTCCCATGTCATACAGTACTTGGCAGCTGTGGCCAGGCTTTATCCCTTTTGCACAGGACAAAAGACTCAGAGCAATGAGAAGAAGCACGATCCAGATGCTCTTTATTCCAAGAAGAAGCAGCACTGAAAGGAGACAAGAATTTCTTCATAATTTCAGTTCCCACCAACATTTCCCAGCTGGTGGGACAACAGGGTCAAATAAATCTGTGTCAAGATCTGTTCTGTCTCAAAGTGTTTCATGGAACCAGAGAGAACATATAATGAGATTCTTCTCATAGAACTCACAAATTCATTTCAGTTAAGTTTTTTTTGAGAACATATCAGGAAAATCATTACAACTTGGCAGGCTTCCTCTTCTTTTACAGAGGCAAATTCCTTGATGTAGTTGAAAAAAACCACAGTGTGGATTTAACTTAGGAAGTAAGACTGAAACCTTCCTGAGGAGGTTTATTTTTTTGGTGATCTTTTAGGGAAAAAAAGTTCATAAAATTCTCTCAGATTTGAAAAGAAGTAACATCTGCAGTATTGTGAAGCAATCTCCCTCCTCTTTTTTTATTTTATTCCATGTGTAATGTCCAAACATTTTCCCAGAAGTTCCCAGGATAGCAGATATGAAGACAGTCTGGCCAGAAAATCTAGAAATGCACTGATAAATCACATGAAAAAATATGTGTCTGATGAGTCTGTCAGTTTACTGATTTGGTCACTTTTTCTAGCTATTATGAATTTGCTGGTTATTTTCAGTAAAGTAAAGCACAGTACAAATGTTCTTTATTTAAGGCTTGTGATTTTCTCTGCTCTCTGGTGGTTACTGTTTTGTCTTCATGTAAATGGAATAGGATTAATGGAGGAAAAATGAAAAAAAAAATAAATTAGAATGGTTGTTCTTTGAATTTAGTCACGCAAGGCTGAGTGTTGCTCAATCATTATTATTTTCTTGTTCCAGCCCCAGCTGATGGGTGTTGCTGTGGTCAATTGTCTCTAATGCAAGAAGCTGAACAGGCAATTTCTGCATGCTAATTAAGTAGGGATATGAAGCATATTTAGATTGATTATGCCTTTAACTATTGCCTTCAGGACTTTTCCAGGGGAAAATTCCTGAAAAAATGGAATGTATTTTTACTGAGGTAGTTTTAAAGGGGTGAAAGAATGTAGAATATCCTGAGATGGAATCTATAGATCGTGAATCCATGAAGATCATCAAGTCCCACTCCTATATTGTAGCTAACATTGAAGAACCCACATTCAGGCTTCTTGTGACTTTTCTTGGGACAGTTCTCCCTTCCCAGCTCTGTGCTGCTGTCCTTTTGAGTTTAGGGCTTCTTTATCTCTAGTGGTCTAGAATGGGTGGTTTATGTCCCTAGAAAAAGGGATAAGGATTGTTCTGAAGCACAGGACATCCCTTGGCTTTTGTGCCCATTTACCCTAGCATTGGCAGAGTCAGCCTGTAGCCCAGATCCTTGCTGGTTCCACCACACTGCGCCCTGCTGGGCTGGTGGGCTGTCTGGCTCCCCGTGATTTGGGTGTACTGCTGCAAAGTCCTGTGGGCTATAGGACTTAGTGAAAGAAGGTCTGGTTGTGCCCTGTTAAATTCCACCATGGGCAGGACAGCCTAGACGTTTGCTTCACTGTCTGTGCTTGGCAGAGACCAGGTCTCATCATGAGGAAATGCCTCAGGTACGTGCAGCCCAGGTTGTGGTTGAAAGAGCTGCTTCTTACCAAAGTGGCTACTCTGTGCCCAACCAGTTTAAGTACCATCACTTTCCTTTGTTGAGGTGCAAATACTTCTTCTTAGTGTTCTATTTCTACTATTTCTGCATTAGAGCCACTACTGAAACTGGAGGAAATTATGTGCTTCATCTGTGAGCTCACTCCTAAACCTTTCTACATGGGAGCAAATCTAGGTTCTTCCTTTGTCTCTGGAGGATTTTCTCTCTAATCCAGGCAAAGCTGCAGTTTTTCAGCAGCAGCTGTTCTCCTCCTCACTGTTCTCCTCACATGTCCAGAGCTCCCTGTGAAAGCCAAGAGGTGATGTAAATTGGAAGAGGGTAGATTCAGGCTAGATATAAGAAAGAAGTTCTTTATGGTGAGGGTAGTGAAACTCTGGAACGGGTTGCTCAGAGAGGTTGTGGATGCCCCCTCTCTGGAGATGTTTAAGGCCAGGCTGGACAAGGCACTGAGCAACCCGATCTAGTGGGAGGTGTTCCTGCCTGTGGCAGGGGGGTTGGATCTGAATGATCTTTTAAGTCTCTTTCAACCTAAACTATTCTGAGTCTACAATTCTATGATCTGTGGGAGTTTGGGCAACTGATTTTTACTCCATTGCCATTTTGGGCTTGTGCCACTGAGAAGCTGAGCAAAATGCAGCTCATCCCACCTTAAGGCTCACCTTAAGGCTGAGTAATTCCTTAGCAACAGCAAACAAATATGGGGAGGAAATTCCCCTTTGCTGAGAAGCCAGGCTGAAAGGAAAATGGGAAGCAATACAAGGGAAGTACATAGCTTACTACTAAATAGCTTCAGCCTTTTGGCGAGTGGTTACTAGCATATTCTCCGTGCACTGTAGAGGGATTTGCAGAGATGCTTCTCCCCCTGAGTATGGACCTCAAACAAGAGGAAGCTGATAATCTGCATTACATATGTACCACTAAGAGTTTCTAACGGATACCCATGGCTTGTAGTTATTTAAATCACAGAATTCATCGAATGTTTTGGGTTGGAAGGGACCTTAAAGATCATCTAGTTCCAACCCCCCTTGCCATGGGCACGGACACCTCCAACCTCATTCAGCCTGGCCTTAAATCTACTGAACAGTAACAGTCCAATACTATTATCTTGTGGCACTTAGAACCCAGCTTCTGAGTGATAGCTTTTTTCTGTTACTTGAAGCTTGAAACAATCTGTTTTATTTAGCAAAAAATTGTTTCCACTGTACCCTTTGTGTGTCCTCTTCCTTATTTGCCAAACGCAGAGGAGATGAAATTATGGAGATCAGTGGATAACAGCTGGAACTCTGTGCCCTAGACTTGCTTTTCTGTCAGGATTTAGAGTTTCTTGCTCAAAGGTAGCTGGGCATCAGCTGAAGGGGCACTGTACCTGTCACATGGTCCTCCAGCCCTTTTAACTGTTACTGTATGTATGAACCAGATCCAGCTGCTGCTGACTCAGCAGACTGCCAGGCTATGCTTTGGTGGTTGGTTTTTCCTCCCAGAAGTCATGGTTTGATCTTTCCATCTGCCTGTCTGTCTCTGTCACATACATCCCTGATGCCACCTGTCTCAGGAATTGGTCTGTAGGTACTTCTTAAAAGTAACCAGCCAGCTGGGTAATCTCTTCTACATAAAAGAGGTGAATCATGAATTTCCTCTCTCTTTTTCTCCTCTTTCTTGCTGAGAAATGGTGTGAGCACTTAAGGATATTTTGCACCTTCTAAATGAAATGTTGTTTCCTGTAGTTATAAATCTCAGCAGTTGGAATACCTATTATTTTCCCCCAGCTGGGGAGGGCAGCAACCTTACTCTTGTGCATCCCGGAAGGGATGCTGCTCTCACCTTGGAAAGGACCAAAGCCAGGGCAAATCAAAGAGAAGCAAAGTATCTTTACTTACTTGGCAAGTGCAGGCAGGGGGCAGGGACAGGGCTGGCAGAATGTGGGCACTCCTCTGTCAGTGTCACCAATGAAGCCATCTGGACATTGCTCACAGTGCTGTCCTGTTGTGTTTCTCTGGCAGTCCTTCAGTGGGAAGAGAGGGAGTGGTGAAAGTTAAATGGAGGTGCTCCCTAATTCAGTGAGGATTCATTTAGCTGAAGACTCAGCCAAGCAGAATAGAAACCGACGCCAGACCTTGACCCTTCCAGGAGCTGACAGATGTGGCCAAACTAGCTAACACTGCTGCAAATAAAACCCCTATAAATGGTTACACTGGACTGCCAGCAAGTGTTGGCAAGGTGTTGTACAGGATAAAACAGACATATGTGCCTGCCAGGTGCTGGAGCAGAAGCAGCACTGCCTGTTGTCAGAGATGTTGGGGGTACTCAGGTGTAGCTAGCAATCCTGTTTTGAATCGCCTGTGCCAGCAGGAAAAAAAATCCCTTTCACTGACACCAAAACAAAATGAAAAATATATGCTGGTAAATACTATCAACAAGTTTCAGCAAGGCTGATTCTTGGACTTGATGACTGGAAAGGAGCATCATGGGAGATCTGATGTTTTTCTTGCAAGGTGAAAAGTGCTACAGCTCGAAGGGGTGTGTTATCACTGCTCCGTGTTCTCAGCCTTTAAGGAGGTCCAGTAAATGAAGGAAGGAAATGTGAGTCTTCTATAAGTGGTCTTCTAGAAAATACAGAGCAATTGTGCAAAATAAGCCCAATTTAATGTTTGTGAAGAAATACGCTTCCTCATGCAGAGGAAAATTGGCCACCAGTCCATCTAGTTGGAGCTCCATGGAAGTGAATGGTGATTCATAGAGAATATTTGCTAGAAAATATTTCATGAAGCTAGGTACAAAATTTTGCCTTTCTGATAATATTTTCAGTCACAAAAAGATGCCACCATTTGCTGTAAACAATTCTAAACATAATTTATAAGCACTGCAAGCTAAATTAACTGTTGTTATATCTTTCCATTTACAAGTGGACACAATTAGATGTCACAGGTTACATGGGCTCTCCCTGTGGCTTTCCAATTGCACAACTTTGTACCAGTATAGTACAGATGCAAACAGCTCTGCAGGGATAGAGGCAGCAGGAATGAAGCTCCAAGGCAGAAATACGTGTAGAACTACTCTATCAGTGCAGAGTTTCTGTGGTTTTGTGTTAGCATGCCTGATTCTTTCTTCTTCTGGCCAACAAACAGTGGATCATGGAAAATACAGACTGATGGATATGACTTCCATCCCTGATAATCATAGAATCATAGGATACTTTAAGATGGAATGGCCCTTAAGATCATCTAGTTCCAACCCCCCTGCCACAGGGGGTTGCCACCTCCCACTAGATGACACCTGGACCAGGTGTCCAGGCAGATTTTGAACGTCTCCAGAGAAGAAGACTCCACTGCCTCTCTGGGGAACCTTCTGTCACCCTCACTGTGAACATTTTTTTTCTTATATTTCAGTGGAACCTCCTGAGTTCCTGCTTGCACCCATTGCCCCTTGTCCTATCATTGGAAGTCATTGAGAAGAGCCTGGATCCATCCTCCTGACACTCACTCCTTACATATTTGTAGACATGAAAAGGAACCAGAAGACATAATAACATCTGGACTTTCAAAAAATTCAGCTAAGTTGTTCAGGCAGTTGTAAAAAACCTTTTTGAATGGGAAGCTGATAAAGGCTGGGAAGGAACATGTAGGATGTAACAATCACTTTTCCAGGCTGGGAAGAGTCACTATTCAGATCACTGCTGCTGAGACCAGTTTTGTTCCATATTCACAAGTGTCTTCCTAACAGAGACCAAAAGTGCTAGGGCTGACAAAAAGGTGTATTTTATATAGGGGAAATTACAAAGTTGGTAAATAAGCTGAATGCAAGAGTGTCCTTCAGAGGAACCCTGCAATAGAAGGACATTGACTCGAAAAGCTACTTTGATACACAGAGAAATTTCTGTAACCTGCTGCCAGGAAGTGACAGTATTTGCAGTGGAAAAATTAATTTCCTAAATAAATTAATATTTTGGATTCATAAATGGGTTCAGAAAAGATTCAGGAGATGGATGCTTCTGGAGTATGAAATACAGACTTCAGAAGTGAGCCAGGTGAGGTGCCCTCCCTAGACACCATCTCCTCTGTCACTGTTGGAGACTCAATAAGGGGAGCAGAGATCTTCAGTCGAGCCCAGCAGGGAACTTCCTGTGCTATGTTCAGAGTTGGTACAGGTGATGGGAAATGACCACCCCTGTTATTCTCCAGTTGTCATTTAATCCCATCACAGAAACTGCTGTGCTTTCAGCAGCTGGCAGTCCCTGGAATAACAGGGAAGCTGGGTGTGGGATTTCAGAAGTGCTCGCAGCAGGAGGTATCTCCCCCCATGGGGCAAGGGGCACCTTGACCTCTTTGCAGTTGGAAATTCTCCAGCACTGCCAGCCTGTGGGTGAGTTCAGCTTCCTGATTTGCCTTCTGAGCCAGTCCCTACAGATCTGAAACTCACTTTTTGCTCTAACCATGTTGTTTTCTTTTAAATGAGAGAGAAATGAGGTTAGAAAAGGTGTTTAGTGAAAACAAATACTTACACAGACATTGCTAAATGCATTTTGTATCTGAATATTGTAACTTTGATTTAGTAGCAAAATTTTGTCCTGAAAATGTAGTTGTTTTGGGTTTTGTTGTAGTGATTTTTTTTTTCTCTTTTCCTAAGTCTATGTCAAAAAGAATAATTTCAGTAAAGGACACTCACCCTTGTGAAAACACATCTGAAGTATTTTTTATTAATGTAATTTGAAGCCTATTAAAGCCTCCAGTTAGGCCTCACTAATTTAGTTCCAATTGGTTTTGATCCTCAGAGACTTTATGTTGCTACATTTTCTGTAGCCATAAAGAACTGATTGTGCTGCAATTACTTATTTCTTCAAAGCTGTAATTTGGCCAAAGAAATCTTCAGTGGGTAAAATGTCATAAGGGAAGGAAAAAAAGCAATTTCTTTTGCCATGAAACTTTAAATAGATTAAACATGAATAGCGGTAGAGCTAAAGGTGATTTTTTCATATCAACATTTGCTGTAAAGAAGAGAGCATGTATTATACAGAAGGACAGAATAGTGCTTTAACTAAGAGGCTCTAAAATGCAAACAGCTTGACTAGGAGGAGGAAGGAAACTTGAGTGCAGAGAAGCTGAGAGCAAATGAGGGCAAGAGTGGAAGACAGCTTCTGGGGAGACATCCTGATCTCTTCACCACTTTCTTGCAAGATTGCACTAACTGTGAGGCGCATGGTGTGAGCCAGAAAGCACTGAAAGGCAAACATAGTTTTAGAAATAATCTGCATTTGTCATTATTCAAAGAAAAAGTGATTTTAAGGCACCACAAGAGAGAGATGATAGCGTGGCACTGAGTGTCATCTGAAGTACTGTCACAGATCTTAGGTGGGCTGCATTTGGTTGTTGCCTTCATCATACTCTTAGCTTGTTCTCTGAGCAATTCATGTCACTTTTCCTGCCCTCATCTCTCAAAAAAACACAAGTTTGGAGATTTTTATTCAAATAAATCAATTATTGGTTTCCAAAGCTCAGATGCTATTGTGATGAATAGAGCAGGACACCAGGGGAGCTGATGTTGCTCCTTAAATCTGCACTGCTTTTCATCTTCTAAACAAAAAAGAAGTGCTAAAAGGCTTTTACCCCAATGACCCAGTTAGCTGGGTGCTTGAGGTGCTTTTGTGGTTTTTCTATGGTTAGTGATTATATAAAAGTGGCTTTATCTTACTCAACAAGTCAGAACTCCTGTGGATATTTGGGATCATATTTTTACACAAAATAAAAGTGCCCTTATATCTTATGTTCCATTAGCTTGCATCTCTAACCAAACTGCTGACTGTAATAAGCCCATGAGACATCTCTGTAAGCAGGGAGGACACTCTGCTTGCAGCTCATGGGTGACTCTCAGAGGTGGATGCTGCTGCTTTGGTACTTTGAGAACAGCATTTTGCTTCTGAATGGGTCACTTTTGATGAAGAAGTGATGATGAAGGAAAAATGGAATTCCATTTGTGTTATCTTTGTTGAAATTGAATTTTAAAGAAGTGTTTTGCCGTGGGAGTTCCAAGTGCTGTTCTTGGTCCTAGTATTCATACATCTGTAGTTCATGTCAGAAATCTTACTTGATCATTCACAGCTCTCCTTGTCCCAATGTTTGTTCAAATGAGCTCACAAAATTGCAGAAACACTTACTGATACTGGTGTCTACTCTTTCAAATATGGAAGCTAAAGGTACAGCTTTTGTTTCATTTTTCTTTGAAAACCAAGAAAGACTGAAATAAAAATCTCTAGAAAATCACAGAATGCATTGTGTTAGAAGAGACCTTCAAAGGTCATCTAGTCCAACCCCCTGCTGTAAGTAGGGACATCTTGTGCTAGATCAGGTTGCTCAGAGCCTCATCAAGTCTGTCCTTGAATATCTCCAGGGATGGGGCCTCCACCCCCTCTCTGGGCAGCCTCTTCCAATACTCTGTTATGTATTTTAGGACATCAAACACTGAAACTAGCAGAAAATTGCTGCCTTTCTTTCGACAAAAATGGTAAAGGTCATGAAAACAGATACAACCATGCAGTTAAGTGTATTGCAACTGCATGTTAGAATACTTTAGTTCTGCTAAGGTATGTTTTCAATTGCAGTAAGTGAAAATTCTAAGCGAAATTATTTCCATACGCCCATGTTAATACAAGGTTTATTTTCATGAGGCAAAAGTGAAGGCAAGGTAGAGGTGCTCCTTCTTCATGGACACTTCAACTTCAGATGAAGTAACCTCTGTGATTTGAAAAGTCCCTTCCAACTTAGGCAATCCTGTGATTGCCTGTGAAATCTGGCATTGTCTTCAGACCAAGGTTAAGATACCTGACTATTACTTTGCAGCTGAAACTGGCCTTTCTTAAAATATAGCAGAAACTATTTTCCTTCCCCCCCATCCTGCATTCCTTGTTTTTCTTGTTTTATAAGAGCCTAATGCAGAAAGATTGCACAAGAATAAATAAATTTAATAGATAAAGAGATACAAGTGGTTTACATTGTTGTGTAGCATGTCTTTTATTTATTGCTGGGTCAGCACAGGTAGGTCTGAGGTATAATATCTGGATGTAGATTTAGACTTCCTAAAATCCATGAGATGCTCTCATAGCTGAGGTTATAGAACTGTGCCCATGCTTGAACTTATTGCTGTCCCAAAATAGTAGCAGTAATAAAAAGTACATAAGCATAATTACTTGAAAGTCATGAGATTTACATGTTTTAACATTTTCTTCTTTAAGATTTAGAGCCTTTAAGTGCCTTGCCTCTCTAGCCACTGCGGACAAGATGCAGTATTAGATTTTAGAATTCCTTATGGAAGAAGACAAGGCACTAAAAAGAAACTCTAAGTTCTTTGCAACCTCTACAATAATAAAGACATCTGTCAGCCTAAAATTGTTAGAATAGCTACAAAAACACAATTTCTGATCCACTTAGGATCAACGTATCCCCTCTCTGTCAAAGCTTTTGTTTGTAGAACTAGTCCTGTGTGAATGAGTGAAGTGGGAGTTGATGTCTTGCAAAAACCACCTGTCTCTCTACTTTCTCAGTCCATCAGTTGTCTTAGCTTATGTGGGAAATGCAGCTGAGGTGGTGTGAGAGAAACAGCAGCCCTTTCTCACAGCCTTGGCCTGACTCCCTATGTGTCTCTTGTACCAGCTGCAGAAGGAATGGTAAGAAAGTGGTTGCATGTTTGGGCCACTGGTGCAAGTTTTTGATACTACAATAGTCAGGACAACAATTACTAAGTTAAAACTGAGCTAAAAGGGAAAGAAATATCTGCAGTCTAAGCAATGACACTATTAACACTAATGCTTTTCACAACAGGTATCACCAAGGTCACTACAGCTAGATGTAGTTCATCTTTATAGAGAGAGACAGTGAATTGCAGGCTGCAAGGCTTTTTCTGAGGCCAGGAGTACCTAATAAGCTGGAGAGTTTTGCTAGCTCCCTGCTGCTTTTCACTCATGCTTGATGGATGGTTGTAGATCCACTGGCAATTCTCCAGACCTGCCTTGGCAATCATGTGGAACATATTATCCTCTTGGGCAGAACTGCCAAATCTGTTCCAACCTTTCCACTCAGCTGTAAACCCAAATGCCTAAACACAAATCACACGACAATAACCTCTATTGTAAAAAAAATCCATAAAAGGCTGAAAAAGGATACCAGCAAATTTATCCTCTCCACTATTATTATCTGTTGGTCTTTCTTGTTCCAAAAAGTTTCTTATTTATTTATTTGATTTTGAATAAACTTTGTCTGCCTTATATAAATACTGATCAAATATACAGGACTCATTTGATAACAAAGCACTTCAGGATTTCTTAGTAGATACCAACAAATTTAGCCATCAGCTTTTGCTCTAGTGCTGTCTCCAGATTTACTTCTTCTGTTTCTGTTCTTTCAAGTCTCTATGAAGATTTAACCTCCACTAACAGTACAAACATTGAGAAGGACACTGACAACTCAGTCTGAGATGTGGGATTTTCTTTACTAAAAAACCAGCCTTGAGTGGTTCCTCAGCTTTAATCACAAGAGAACATGATTGATTTCCACACCAGATTTATGTGGGCATCTATGCAAGAAAAGCTTTGACTGCAATTCTTTTTTCTACCCAGTTACTTAATTGAGATAGTTGATTCATTGATTGTGCCATTCAATAAGCTTTTAAAGATTTGTAGATTTGATTTGCACTCTTTGAATAAACCAAGTGAAGTTTTGAAACAAAACTCTAAGACACTTATGTCAGCAGAAGTTAAAGATGTCAGTACTTAGCCTAAGGCATTGTTAATAAGGCTTTAATTTTATTTGATTTCAAATTCAGGGCAGAGGCCAAAGAAAATTTCATTAATTTGTATGCTGTGGGAACTACATTCACCAAATTGATTTGGAGGATTTGCATAATGTGATGGTCTTGGAGCAGTGTATGGAGTCTGACCCTTATATTTCATCCCTTTTGAAGTAGACTACTTTTTCATTTTCATAGTGCCTTGTTCATTTACTGAGTTCTTAAAGCTTAGTTATTACTCCAACTACAGAAAATAATTATCTACCAACTGAACATGGTGTTATTACTACTGTTATGTTGTTTTCTGTCACTGTTAGCAGGGTTAGCTTTGAAAAAGTTGTTGTTTTCTCTTGTTTAAAACATTTTGTTGTGTGTATAAACACAGACATAGAAACTTGGTGCTTTGGGCAGCATAAGCTCTTCTAAAGATCTGCTAGAGACATTCTGTAACATTTGTGACTGTGTGGTGCCACTAGAGACTCATAAGTGATAAATGTTTAGAGCACTGTTGCATCTCAGAAGCAAGGAGATAGCAGGTTTATGCTGACAGAAACAGAATGACAAATATAATATGGGTTAAATACAGAACCTCTCCCCCCCCTTTTTTTAAAAAAAAAGCCTACTGAAAGCTAACTGAGTGCAGAAAGTCTTATATCTTACACTCTCTTTGATGGTGCAAGAATTATTGGAGTATCATATTGGAATATCTGCTCCATCCTTAGCCTGCAGCAAGTTTTGACTTCTCCAAAATGGTCCTTAGGGATGTCTGCTTTGTCTGCAAATCTAATCCAAATCACATTCTCAACTATTATCAGGTCTCCTTTTCACAAATTACTTGCGTTCATCCAGCTAACATGTTTCTTCCTGCCATAATTCAAGATACACCTTCCTTTCTCTAAGCTTTTCTTCTCCCAAGCTTTCTCAGTCACATTTTGCAGTTTACCAGTTTCATCAGTCTTCTGATCTTCCCTGGAAATGTCCATATGCTCTTATTGCATTCCCTAAGGGCATATCTGGTTCTGATTTTTGCTATGAAGCCTTTAAGGCCCTTTCTCATTCTTTTTCATTCTACCATGTTCTTTCCCTCTTCATTTTACTCTCATTTCATTTAAGCCTTTTCACTGTTCCTCTGTATTCTGGAGTAAATGAGCTGAGCTTAATGTCTTATTAAATCATTCAGATAAGCCATTGAATGGCTTATTTGAACTCAAGCAGTAAACTGGGTTTGTAGCTCTAAGTTCTGTTTTTTACTACTGGATCAGTTCTGAGTGTTTAGTATCTCAGAGAAATGGAGGTCAGGAATGCACATATACTTTCAGATTATTTCCTGCTGATAGAGTAACTTTGTTTTCCTTTGATTTTGGTTTTTTTTCCCCTCAACCCTTGACATCAGTCTTGTTTTTGTAGCAGATAGGAAACAATTCTTCCGTCGTGTTTGTAAACTGAGGATCTAATCACTTCCCTACCTCATATATTCTGCTCCACAAACTCTCTAACTACCAGAGTCATCAGAAGCAGACATTTGTCAAGCTTTGCCTCTTGTTCTCAAGTCTTACAAATAAAATTTCCTCTTGTCATCATAGCCACTTGTCACTAAAAGCCACGTAAAAGTTGCAGTTAGAGCTGTACTGGCCACACAGAACAGGACAGAATGTCAAGCAGTGTAAAACCACTATTAAAAATTCAGTATTAAGATAATGAGCCAATAGGTGTTCTGCATACACCAAACAATTCTAAATCCTAAGCAGACTATTATGGCCAAGCCATAATAATTGTCAGCTGCAATGTCTTCCTCCCATGTAAATAAAATGGTAGGAAATATGCTACAGAGCATGGCCTTATGTATTTGTATAACTGAAAACTTGATAGAGGCTGAAAAGATGCTAAGTATGTGAATACTATCAGGTCATTTTATTAAGAGACAGACTGAGGGCAAAGGTTTATGACTTGTCAAAAGTAACACTTGTCAGAGTAAGGAGCTCTGGGCTCTACTCCTGTTTTACAAGCCCATAAGAAGTGCACTAGTGCCTAGCTCTTGCTACGTGCTTCAGAGACATTACACTATTAACTTCCATCTTTTTTTTTTTTTTTAGTGTATTACTGCTCTAATTGACCACTTGTAATTGGGGTAAGTTTTACTGGGCTGGTTTTTGCTCTTGAGGTGCAAGTGATCATCTGCTTATACTGACTCACAGCTTTCTCTATGAGCTGATACTGCGTGAGATACAACATATGGGAAGTTGTAATGTTACCTCAGAGCTCAACATGCTCTTCCCATAGTGTGTTATTTCAGTCTCCTCATGTTGTTCCTTCACAGCAGGAGGCTGCCATGTGTCAGAATTACTATGGGTAACACATGTATATATCCTCAGAGGGGTCACTCACCACTATAAATTGTGCTTATAGCACTGTATACATGAAGGGGAGAAAGAAATGTGTTTGAATTTATGCATTTTCCTCTGAGGGTATACAAAACTCTTTCCATATTTCTGATGGTCTAACAACTTTCCCCAGCACTCTGACTCTCACAAACAGCTGCAGGAAATGTTTTGAATCTGCAGAAATAATTTAAGTAAGTGAGAATAAAATTCAGCCAGGATAATCTTATTAATGTATTGATCTTGGCCCTACTTGAGATTGCCCTTCAGCAAAAAGCTCCCGTGGTAGAGACACTGCTTTTGCTGTGTATTGAGATGGAGCATTGGTGTTAATAGAAGAGTCAAACCACAGTCCATAGTTTCTTGGCTTTGCCAGGGAAATATTTCCTTCATATGAAGCCTCATGCAAGAGCGAAAGAAGGTGAAAGTGTTCAAGTAATTCAGTAAGAGACCAGCAGAAAAGACATGAATTCCTTACCACGCATATTCCAGATCCATCAAGGCATCTGTTTGCATTCCCATTACAATTGCAAGGAGAACATTTTCCTGAGCTGGTAAGGTAAAATCCCTCTTGACATTCCTGCAATGAAAAAAAATAAAATAGTATCTTTCTAATGCATATGTATTCAGAGCATTAGGTTTGGCTGTGAGGCAGGGAAAAGCAAGAACTACAACAGTCAGGTCTCCCCAGAGCACACTGCACTACCCCACCACAGCAGACCACACACACGCTGCTGAACTTGAGTCTGTTCTTTCACTCCCTGCCCTGGTGCTGGGTTTTTTTGCCTTACAGTATTTAAGCTGTCAGCATTCCTGCCTGTCAGTGGGTGCCTGCCTCTGAGTGAGAAGCTGGTGGATTTCCTACTGCGGTTTCAGTTATAGGATGAATTAAGTAGAAAGGATGATCTTTATTCAGTAAAGAAGGAAAGGGGTAGCTTCTACTTTAAAAAAGAAAAAGCTTTAGAAAGTTTACTTTACATCAAAGCTCTGATGAGCTTTGGATGAAGAGCCTAGAGGAGATAGAAGCATATCTACAAAGACTAATGCCCTTCTGAATGGAAGGCTGCTGTGAGAGGCTGCCAAAGCAGGGCTGTCTGTCTGTCTTCTGTCTGTCTGTCAGGCTGGTGAGGTATGCCAGTAATAACCTGTTTTCATTCTAGGGAGTAATCTGTCCCTGGGTAATACAATTCAATCATTCTACACATGACATAAATAAATTAATGGGAGGGGGAGAGGGGAGGAAAGAAATTACATGAAAGTTTAAATTTTACTGTTATTTCTTAAATGGGAAGCAGTTGTACATAATGTAGTTCTTTTGATGCCATCCCCAAATGAAACATTAGATTGTAAATGTCTAAATCATGTTCTTTTAAATATTAATTCAAGCAATAATGTGAGGAAACAGAAATGCAAACAAAGCTATTAAGATTGGGAAAAAAGAAATTAAAAAGGATAGCTTTCACTTGGTATTGATATATTATGTATTTATTGTCTTGTTGTAAATTCTTATTCTTCCCTCAGGAGCTTCTACCTCATTTTTCAAAGCTGGTGAGATATGCACAGGTTGACCTCAGTTGCAACTTCTGTCACTTTAGGCAGCACCTGCTCTCCTGCTGATGTCAAGGACCTAGCATGTCATTCAAATCTGGAGAAATTATTTAGCATATACCATTCCTGCTACCATTTATAAACCCTGGGTTGACTGGCAGAGCCTGAGATATGCCAGGCTCTCTTGAAATATTTGATTGTAATACCTCTATGGAACTTAGTTTATTCTGTGGCTCTTGAGATCACTGACTCTTGCCAAAAGTATGAAAATCATGAGGTTCAGGCAAATCAGAAGGGAATGATATTACATAGTTTGAGTTTGTATGAGGTATCTGGCTTCTTATTATATTGAAATGATCTAATTAGTATTAGATATCCTTTCTTTTCTGGGTTGCCCATTGTAAGCTGTGACATGAACAGCAGTTCTACTGTACCAAACAAGGCAGTGATATCTCCATTAGCTCCAAAAACAAGCCTATGGGTAGTGTTGCTAACTAGCCATGATGGTAGCAGTGGCTGAATAGTAGCACAGTGGTATGGCCATCTTGCTTCTGGGACCTGAACCTGTGCATCTATATGGTGCTGAAGATACAGCTGTGGAGTGTGGGATAGTAAGAGCCAGCAATCCTCAGACTCATCTGCATTTCAGCTTCCATTCTCAAGGGTGGGAAGATATTTCTATCCAGCCAGAGGAGCTACTTGTTTAGAAAACAGTGTCTCTTAAGGGATGACTAACAACCAGCTTTAAAAATGAGGTTTACAGATGAATCATTTATCCAATCTTATCCCAGAGAGCACTGAGGAGCTGAGATGAACATAAATGGAAAACTCAGTTGTCTTTAGCATGCTCACAGAGAATATTTTATCTAGTTTGCTTTGGAAACACTTTCTTAGATAATAGCTCCTAGGAGTAAAAGCCTTCATACCATAGCCACTTTGGGACAGAGGAATACTCTCTATTTGTAATGCTTATTTCTTTCAGTTGTTTAGTCATAACACAGAGCTGTAGGACTGGCTCCCACCAGACTAGGGTTTTCAGCTGAATGATTACGCCACGCAATGTGGAAGGGAGACATTTTCTAAATTGAAAACAGATTCTTATCCCAGTGTCTGTCTTGGCAATATTTCTCTCCACTCATATAGATCTAAGGCATGTTGTATTCTCTGATGCCCCTCAACTGGTGGGTGGTCCTAGCTGGTCCATTAGTGTCTGCCCAAAGACCGGTCTAAGCAGAATCCTTTTTTACTTATAATAGTGAATATAGACAATGGAAATGTATGAATGTGAAATCTGAAAAACCTTCACTCACTAGGAATAATGGAGGGAAGTTGGAAGAGGGTAGATTCAGGCTAGATATAAGAAAGAAAGAAAGAAATTCCTTATGGTGAAGAAAGAAATTCTTCACCATAAGAAAGAAATTCCTTATGGTGAGGGTGGTGAGACACTGGAACAGGTTGCCCAGAGAGGTTGTGGATGACCCCTCTTTGGAGTTGTTCAAGGCCAGGCTGGAAAAGGTCCTGAGCAACCTTATCTAGTGGGAGGTGTCCCTGCCTATGGCAGGGGCTTGGAACTAGATGGTCTTTAAGGTCCTTTCCAACCCAAACCATTCTATGATTCTGTGACTCTATAATGAACATCTCCTTTATATGTCAACTAAGGATATGCTGGCAGTTGCAGCCATAAGTGAGCTTTCATCTAGTCTATGTACTCAGCAGGAACAAGTTGAGTTCAATTCAGTGCAACATCACTGTTTCCTGTTGCATGACCAGGGTTGTACAGTCTTTGCTGAAGTCCCCTGGGAACCAGTTTACTCCCTTTTCTGAAAAATCACATTTCTCATTTCCTAAAGACATCTGTCTCAATTTTGGGTGCCGCTGCTATTCTTGCTGTTAGAGCTCCTCTCAAAAATGTAGGCTTGTAAGTCACCTGGGTGTTTTTTGTCAATGTTTTTTCCCAACATTATTCAGTTAAGCACAAAAATTTGGAAGGTGCTTATGCTTGCTATTTTAATACAGCATTTTTAGATTGCATCAATTCAGACCAGAAATGAGGTACTGACAATCAGTGCTAATAGGATAGTGGGAATGAGGGGAAAATGGGATCCAGATTGTTTGCTTTGGGTTCAGAAGTTTTCTCTTAATTATTCTGATATATTTTTGTTGCTCCTTGCCCTCTTAGTGATAATGGAGTGATTGGTTAGTTGTTCCAGGGCATGAGCCAACATCATATTTATAAAAAGAAGTGTCAGACTGTTGAGCTAATTGAGGGATTTAAATGGCCAAATGTTCTGAGTGTACAAAATTACTGCACACAAAGCACAAAACAGGTCTGGAACAAAATGGACCTATCCTCCCTCAAAAATCATCATGTAGGCAATTAAGCAAGGAACATTTCCATCCACTCTCTGTTTCTGAATGGTGAACACAATTAGTAGGCCAAAATGCTAGATCTGCTTTTGCAATTGTGTCTTCAAAATTATTATTATTATTATTTTTGACTGAGGGACAATGTTTGCTCCAGTTGAAGCTGAAAAGTCCAATCTAGTGTGGATCTTGCTGAGCTATTGAAAATCTTTCACAACCATGGTGCATTTATTTCCCTTCTCCTTCCATCTGGGTTTAATTATTGCATTTCTTAAAAACAATAACTGGATGCAGTGCTGAATACTCTGTGGAGGCTGTAGTCATTCTGTTTCTTTAGATCCTTCTGCTGGTAGGGTTGCAAGATGGAAGGTGGAAGACAATTCACATACACAGGTTATGAGTTTACTCCCCTTTTATATTCAAGCAGTTCCACCAGTTTCATTGCAGCTGCTCCTGATCTGCTCCTCTGTAACTGAGGGCAGAATCAGTTTCCTGCTCCTTCCAAGCTGCCATCCAGCTGTGACCCTGCCTTTTCTGCCTTGCATTTTCCAGAAGAAGAGCATGGAGTGCTCTCTTTGGTTATATTTGCATCAGCCAGCTGAAGAAAGGCAAGGCATGGTTCCAGCACTGGCTTGTGATCATCTACAATGTTCATTTTCTGACTTGATTCTGCACTTTGACAGATTGTGGATGTCCAGACACAGCCCACAGCATGGCATCTGTTAGGATGTGTTCCCATAAGGCTGTTTGTGTGGGATTCCTCTTTTCTGGGCAAACACAGAGAGAGCGTTAGCACGTGGACATGGACTGTGTTATGCTACTTGACTTGGAGGGCCCCACACTGCTTTACTCAGTAATTCAGATGCAGCCATTGACTCTCTCATCTAATGATAAGAAAACATGGTATGTTTCTTTAGTTAGTACTGGAACTTTTGACTTTCCTGTGGATACATAAAAGCACAAAGGGTCTCTTTCTTCCACAATAAAAGGCTTCCTTGGATCCACACCAGTGTTTGTTATTTCCAGAGTTTTCTCTTGAGCACTGCGGTACAAGAAGGGATGTGATTCAGGATTAAATGGTCTACATTAAGACATTTTAGCCTTTGCTGTATTCATTATGCTTGTGCCTACCAGTCTTGGGTGAGGAATCTCATTACATTTGAGCCAAAGCAAAACTCAGAAGAAAAAGATGGTCTTTGCCTCCAAGAACATTGTAAAAGAGGAGACAGCTAATGCACTTGGTGAACTGAAGCTGAAGAACAGCACTCAAAGTAGCAGGCACGAGCTGCCAACTCTCTGCTAGATTTGGTGTCAGCCAAAACTTGGGTGTAGCTGGCCAGTACTGTGATGCTACTAGAGAAAGTCAAAGGGTGTGAATCCTTCCTGGTCTGAGAAGGATCTTGAGTGGGCTGAATGGGTATTCAGACATGAGGGCAAAAATCAAACATTTCAGTATTAATTAGTAGATTCTTACTTCCTTTGAAGTGAGTCTGTCCAGCTTAGTAAAAAATAAAAGTGAGTACAACTTGGCCATTGTTGAATCCTATAAACTCACAAGCTCGTGATGAAATGAAAATTGACTTAATTAACCTAATGTCTGAAATCTACCTGCAAAAATGCAAGGAGATGTTACCCTGTATTTTGTGTAGAAGGGAGACTTTTGATACCAAAAAACAAAGGTGCACATTTTTTTTAGTTTCTGGGAGTCCTAATGCAT
Organism: Turnix velox; assembly: GCA_013400935.1. Taxonomy (NCBI): domain Eukaryota; kingdom Metazoa; phylum Chordata; class Aves; order Charadriiformes; family Turnicidae; genus Turnix; species Turnix velox. Next base: position 219,918 of record VZTY01017880.1, on the reverse strand, counting down.
AACTGTTTCATATGCCAAGAGGCTAAACAAATGACTGTAAGATAATTTAGGGTGTGCTACCCAAGTCATAGTAAATGTTTCCTCTAGATAGCTTGTGTTGGAAGAGAATTCAATTAATTCTCATAACGTGCCATCAAGTGATGATCAAGAACATACAGAGTTACCTCTGTCTAAGCTGAAATGCCACAGTTTGTTCATGTGCTTTATCTTGATGGTGTAGCAAGTTCATAGGAAATATAACTTCATTTAACAGAGAGTTTCTGTATTTCTGCAGCTTGACCTGTTCTGTAAAGGTGGTAAAAATACTGTCAGAAGACATGTACTTAAGAGACACTTAGTCTGAGAACTGTGAAGTCTGATGTGATATGCTGTCTCTCTCACTTGATATATGTTTCGAGAATTGGGACACATATGAATATTATGAAATATTTACAGAAATATTTATCTCTTAACACCAGTTGATCAAAGGCTTCAGAGCTGCGAGACCCTCAGAAGTCCTCGCCATCTATTATGGAGTAAAAGAAAAGGAGAAGAAAAAGAAAAAAGCTCTTCTTCACCATTATCAACCTTCACCTCACAGCCAAGGGAAAAGAGATAAATGTTGTTCCTCTGTCTGATTTAACAGACATTGTTATCAGTCATACATACCTATCAAAGCAGGACACAAGAGTAAATAAAGCCCAAGTTTTTAATGCATTGGCAAAAACAATCAGACAAACTGAGTGGACCAGTGGATTTTCCCCCACTTGACAGTTTTCCATCAAGTTTAAATGTTTTTCTGGGAAGAAAGGTTTAGGTAAAAAAATTAGGACTCAATAGGATACCCCTGAAGCTGTTAGCTATGCAGGGGTAAATGAATATTCTAAACATCCTCTGCCCATTTTAAAAAACCTGGATCTTAAAAAAAGACCAGTCTACTGGAAATGCATGGCATTACTGTGGAAACAACAGCCCTTTGCTCTCTGAGGATGTTCCAAACCCAATCCAAATGTGCTTGCTTTTGTTTGTTTATTTTTCATGAGACGTATTTGGAATTGGCAGCCCCAGTTCTGAGGCCTTTTTGAAGATTGTTTGCTTAGGCCAACTTGAGATAAACAGCTTCTGCCCTTCCTAAAAATAAAGATGTTTTCCTGCTTGAATATCTCCCAGTACTTTCTAATTATTTATTAGAAATAAGAACAGTAGAGGAACAAATCAGAGCAAGCAGTCTTCTAGTTTGATGATCTTCCAATTTCTCAGTCTCTGCAGGATAGCTTTGACTCTTTGCTGAAGTGATTCCTTGTCTTTCTCACCTACAACAGGGTCCCCATGTTCAGAAATGCTCAATCCTCAATCAGCTGCTCACAGAAAACACGTCAAATTTTGGGCTTTCAGCTGGCCCCACCTAACATGTCTACATCAGCCATGAAGACAGTCCCAGGAAGGACCCCAGAGGACCTCCATGCCCCAGGTGCAGTGCTGTGCTGTGCTAACACAGCTGTGGCCATGCTAGAGCGGGGCCATCTTGGCCAGCAGCCTCCACAGCTGGGCGGCGGGATTACGTCTGTAGGAAGCCCAAACCACAGCAGGCTGGGAATCATCAGTGTGGAGATGTCCACATGGGAAGAAGCCAGCTAGACAGTCTTTGTATGGTTTAATTCCTTCTATACTAAAATGTGTCTAAAGTAGGTCAGCTCTGCTTGTTGCTCTCTACTGCTTGTGAAGGGGAGCCTGGAGGGCTAGCTCACAAGTAGACATCTCTACAGCATATGAAGTCTGGGGAGATGTAACCTATTGCCCATGTCAAGTGTGCTGAGCTGTGCAGAAGTGTCCACCTTACATCTGCTATGCCACAGATTTTGCCAAAGGGATATACACTCTGTACCTTTGGAGAACTGCAAAAGCTCCTGACAGTCTGTGCCACCAGTAGAAGAAGAAGATAGATTGAAGGGAAACCTTGGTGTCTGACAAGCCCAGGCAATCCTGTTTTAACATTCCAGTTTACTCTGATCCTGGCCAGTTCAGAATGTAATTATGGGATGTTTTCCTTTGTCCAGATAATGTATCTTCTGATACTTACATCTAGCTCTCTAAAGGTGTATCCTGTTACCCCATTTTGCAAAGAGCAAAACTGGTCCCTGATATTATGTTAGTGCTCTCATGTTCTTTCCTATTCAAGTTGCAATTAAGCACTGTAGATATGGCTGGAAAGAAGAGCTCTGATGTGATGAGTGACTTTGACAATCTCCAGAGCTAATGAATTGAGTAAAACTCCTTGAATAACTACACAGCTCAGCTCTTCTACAGAAAGGGGTATGACCCCACTCTAAGGATACTTCTTGATTCCCTCCAAAATGCATGCTTTTTGCAGCACTAAAAATGTTGCTTTGCCAAACTGGAATGTAAAGAAAGTGTTTGTCTTCACAGACATCCTAGCTTAAAGGCCACTCTGGGTAAGCACAAATTGTATGGCTTATCATGCCTGGAAAGTCTTAACTCAAAGCAATCTTCTTTGCTTTGGATAAACATGAGTCTGTTTCTGGTGTTTCATTCAGCAAGGAAGTACTGAAGGGACCAACATGACTTCTACATCTGCTTTTCACCTCAGGACATAATTGACTTCCAGCACATTTAAACATGGACTTTTAAAATCCAGACTGCTAGTTGTAGACTGATGGACATTTGGCCATTTCTTATTCCCTGGGAGCACAGTAACAGACGTTTTGAATTCCTCAGGTCAAAAATGTGTTATTCATAAGCATAGACACAAAGATTTAGTTCTTCAGTCTACTGGGAAGCCTTGTGCAAACAGAAAGAGCTGCATTAACACTGTGCCCCACTGTCCTGACCTCTCTGCCTTTAGTGACCTGCAGGAGAAATCCCTCTCCATTTGTTGCCAAAACACAATATCTAGCAGATCTACAGTAAGTTCTATGACCAGAACACTCAGTAGGCCTGGATTCATTGCCCTCATACACAGCCACATGCACTTTACTACCCATGGGAAAGGTGTTTAGCTGCTGGAGGTTCTATTTTGGTTAGAGCATTCAGAATGTGTAGCATTTAGAAGCATCCTGTGACTACAGGGGATGTCAAAAGTGAGTGTGTACATGGGGATGGATAAGGGTTAAGCAGTGGGAAAGGATATAGCTATATTTGCACTGCAGGATCCTGATGTGGACTCAGCCATGCTGGTTACTGCCTTAGTGCCATAGAATTGGATGAACTGTCATGTTGTCTAGCAAACTTATGAACTGCCCTGGCTGTGTAGAGCAAGCAGCTAGAAATGCCTGCATCTGTTTCCCTCTTTTGTGAAAGTATAGGTGGCTACGTTGGGCCCAACAGAGACTGAATTTACCAGGCTAGTTGAGTGTTTATTAATTAATGCTTTGGTTCAAATGGTCTATCTACATGGACATGCCTTTAAGTTCTGTCAGGGGAAAAACTGCCAAAACCTTTTATCCACATTTTATGTCTTATCCAGCTAACTCTCTGCCCACTCAGGCAGTGTGTGATGCTCTGGTATGCCTCACACCCAGACTTTTCCACTTGTATGGTTGAGGAGCTCATTGGCTCATCAGCACTTGCTGGAAAAACTTTTGTACAAAATATATAGTGCAGCTGAAAAGCACTCTATGTCTTGGGATGGATTTGACTGATAAAACTTAGAACTATGCTGTTTTTTTCTGTCCCCAGGAAACAGTAGATATTTTACAGGTAGCTCATGTAAGATGGCTGAGAAGTGTGCATCAACAGGTGATCTGCCTTTCCTGTTTGGCTTAGCTAACCATGAAAGATTGTCTTGCTATTCCTCATATCTAGGAGGTAACAAATCAGTGAACCCAGCATCAGATGCTGCCAAATGCTTCTGTATGATAAATTTAGATAAATTATTTCTGAAGGCATAGATCAGAGTGATAACTGCATTAAAACAGTGCTTTAAATATGATTTGTTACTTTGAATATTAATTGGCATTGCTCCTCTTCCTCACTGCTTTTATCCCTGTGTGTTTCCCACATGATCACTAGACTGCTCACAAGATTGCCAATAATATATAACCAAGAAATGCAGAGCGATTCTTTGCATTTTTTCCCATAATACTGACTATGGGAAAAGCTTGAAAGGGTGGTCTCTGTCTCTCAACAGCTGAAATGGTAGAGATAACAGATGGCTGAAATTAAACATTGATTATTTAGTTCCTCCAACATGCCAAAATGGTCCATCTCTACAACTACATGGGACCTAACTCTGGTAGCCACATAGACAAAGGATCTAATGATCTGTTGTCTTGTCATTGAATCACTATGTGAAGAGTATGACCCGGGGTAAAATTTGTCTGATAACAATCTCTCTGCTTTTTTTCTGGTTTTTTGAAGCAGGAGAGAAAAAATTATTTCTAGAAGATGTCATTGGGGTCTTTATAAACAAGTATTTGATGGTAGCTCTAAAGTCATTCATATCCCTCCCCTTTTTTTAGAGGTATAACCATATAGTTGCAAATAATTTTTTTATCCATTTCTTCTAACTCTTGCTTCCCTGAAATTTGTATTTGCCAAAGGAGATGGAATAATCAGATGCATAGAAGTTGGTGTAGTTACAGTTTTCTCGAAAGCACAGTGAGTGCATGTTCCAGTAGGTCTGTTTATGAATAATGAAGCATTGATTAAATCCATAGCTCCTCAGTTAATATTTATAGCACATTGTCACTCTAGTTTTTATTTATAGGTTACCTTTTAGTCTTGTCTATATTATATGTCTCTCTTGTTGGCAACAAAGCTTGAATGTAATTTAAACAGTCTTACAATAAATGCCAACCAGATGAGGTGATTGCTCATTGGCCTTTCTTGGGGGAGGCCTCTGTATTTCTCTTGGGCTATTTCTATTAATGGAGCATCTGAACATTATGCTTCTGTGTTGCGGATCTCCACTGTCTCCCACCACCCTTCTGCTGCTGCCTCACTCTCTGCTCACGCTTGTGTCCTCCCTGTCCTTCTTTCTATTTGTCCTCCTACTCCTCTTCTCCACCTGGCCTTTCCTTGCACCTGGGTCTGGTCACTCAATCCCCTTCATGACATACCCTTCACCTCTGATCTAGCATCATTCCCAGCAATGGTTTCATTCCTTACTTTTCCTCCAAAAAATGGACAAAAAAAGACTTTGGAGGGAAAAAAATGCAACCAAATGTGATGCTTTTCAGAGGAAGAATGCTTACTGTAGTGACTGTAGTGTTGTTTGAAATTAACATAAGGGAAAATGTTACTTCTCCCTGAACAGATGAGAAGCCTATTAGCTCGTTTCTGTGCCTGTACTCCTCTGTCTACGTTCTTTGGCATTTTGGGATCAAGAAAACATTCCTCTGCTCATCTTCTGTGTAAGCACCAACATTACTTTTTCACTTAGTTTCTGCATCTGTAAAATGGTGTAATGACCACAGTCACAGAGAATCAAAGAATCGCAGAATCTCAGAATAGTTGAGGTTGGAAGGGACTTCTGGAGGTCACAGAATCACAGAATGACCCAGGTTGGAAGGGACCTCAAGGATCATGTAGCTCCAACCCCCCTGCCTAGCAGGGCCACCAAACAAACACATTTACTAGATCAGGTTGCCCAGGGCCCCGTCCAACCTGGCCTTGAACACCTCCAAGGACGGGGCATCCACAACCTCCCTCGGCAGCCTGTTCCAGGACCTAACCACTCTCCTAGTAAAGAACTTCCCCCTAACATCCAACCTAAATCTTCCTTCCTTCAACTTGGATCCATTTCCCCTAGTCCTGCTATTGTCAGCCCTTTCAAAGAGTTTACTCCCTTCCTGGGTGTAGGTTCCCTTCAGGTATTGCAAGGCTGCAATGAGGTCACCCCGCAGCCTTCTCTTCTCCAGGCTGAACAAGCCCAACTCCCTCAGCCTGTCCTCATAGGGGAGGTGCTCCAGCCCCCTGATCATCTTCGTGGCCCTCCTCTGGACCCTTTCCAAAGTCTCTATGTCTTTTTTGTACTGAGGGCTCCACACCTGGACACAGTACTCCAGATGGGGCCTCACAAGAGCCGAGTAGAGTGGGACAATCACCTCCCTATCCCTGCTGACCACCCCTCGCCTGATGGAGCCCAGGATCCCATTTGCTTTCCGAGCTGCGAGAGCGCACTGCTGGCTCATGTTAAGTCTCTCGTCCATCAGGACCCCCAGGTCCTTCTCTGCCGAGCTGCTCTCAAGGACCACTCCTCCCAGCCTGTACAGGTGCCTGGGGTTCTTCCGGCCCAAGTGCATAACCTTGCACTTTGCTGCATTGAACCTCATTAGGTTCACCTGAGCCCAGCTTTCCAGCCTGTCGAGGTCCCTCTGAATGGCATCCCTTCCTTCCACCGTATCGACCGCACCACTCAGCTTGGTGTCGTCAGCAAACTTGCTGAGGGTGCACTCAATTCCCTCATCCATGTCATTAATAAAGATGTTAAAGAGCACCGGTCCCAAGACAGACCCTTGGGGGACACCGCTCGTTACCGGCCTCCACCTGGACATAGAGCCATTGACCACCACACTCTGTCTGCGACCTTTCAACCAATTGCTTATCCATCTAGTTGTCCACCCATCAAATCCACTTCCCTCCAATTTGGAGATAAGGATGTGGTGGGGGACCATGTCAAAGGCCTTGCTCAGGTCCAGGTAAATGACAACGGTCGCCTTCCCTTCGTCCACCATCGCAGTCACCTGGTCCAACCCACCTGCTCAAATATGACTACCTAGAGCTGGTTGCCTGCCACCTTGTCCAGATGTACCAATGTAATCCCAGATTACAGTGTGCCATATGGACCCAGCCTAACCCACAGCAGTGACACAAAGTCAACTACTTCACATCTTTTAAAAGAACTAGTCATAAACGCTAGTAGTAATGAATATCTTACATGGGCAGATGTTTCTGGTTGTCATGATTTGCTTGTTTCAGATGCCTGCAATGAATATAAAGCTGCTGCTTTATATTCCAGTGTTTTTGATCCAGTGATGAAAGAAGTTTTTTGGATTCCAGCTAAACAGCCATACTTTAAAGCCATTTGCACATTTACGCAGCACTGCTTGGCATTGTGCCATCTGTCTAATTTTTTTTTCTCCCCTTCCTTTCTAAGGGATAGACCACACTCTGGTATTTGAGGGCAACTTATGAGTGACCTGTGAGGATTTACTGCCAAAGCATGCCAGATATGTGAAAAGGATTAGGCAAAAAGGGTAGGGAGAAAAAAAAGGCAAAGAATTACATTTCAGTGTTCAAATTTCACATGAATAGTTGAAACTAAATTTGTAGGAGGGTCTTCAAGATATTTAAGGAAAATCTATTTTCTTCAGTTCTTAAGTGGAAAGAATCATGAATACTGAAGAATCGATTAATATAGAAGTTGTTTTTTTAAAAATATATTTCAGGGCATTTGTTTTTGTTAGATACAATGATAAAAATATTTTCCTCTTCTTTAAAAAAACAAATGAGGTCTTACCTAGGGTAGAGAATCACATAGAATCACAGAATATCAGGGATTGGAAGGGACCTCAAGAGATCATCTAATCCAATCCCCCTGCTGGAGTAGGAACACTTAGACCAGGTTGCACAGGAAGGCATCCAGGTGGGGTTTTGAATGTCTCCAGAGAAGGAGACTCAAAATAACATACAAATAACATTATTTCTGAAGACAGCACCCTCAGTTAACCCATTAAAATCCCCTATTCTTTTCATTTGCTTCGCTTTATTTGTTACATGCATCTTCCTAGACCAGGTCTTGGCTTTGGAACAGGTTGCTGTGAATTTTTTTTCTCACTGAGAAAATAAAATGCCCTAGTGATGTTGTTTCCAAGAGCTGTCATACTGCACTTCAACTTAAGCTATCATTTGAAAAAATAAATGGATTTCAAATTCCCGGTAATAGGAAATCCAAGAGTGTCTTCATGGTTGAACCTATAAATCCATGTAAGTGCCATTTCAAGGGGATCTTTGGCTTTCTCTGGAGAATGAGGCTCTCAGAAGGCACTAACTGACCTGTTGGCCAGAAATGCTCTACCATGAAAATAATAATAAAGAGAAATGGATGGAAGTCCTACTCTGCACTGTGAGTTACTCCACAACATGTTCAAAAAAGCAGCCATCTGCTCTGCAATTTTATTTCCTCTCCATTTGCTAAATTCATCTCAACTTTGAATCCTCACAAACCTAGAGAATAAGAAACAAACAGGTTTGCTCACCTGTTTCCCCTTTGGCCTCCAAGCTCTATTTATAATATCTATAAGCCTTCATTACCTCTGGTCTACAGTATCAAATTCTTCTAAACTAGAAGGTCACATTCTAACTATTATTACTGGAGAAATTAATTCAGTGTGTGACATCATAGCTAGACAGTTAATTACCCCATTTAATAGGACACTACAGCTGCTAGAGAGCTGCCTGCATACAGAAAGCCACTCTATAATATTTACAATTTCAAGGGCAGAAATCTCATGTTTGTTAGTAATTTGCAATTTAATTTAATTTATTATTTTTAAAATGGTAAACATTTCTAAGAGCAACACATCTTTTAGATAAGTCTCCAAATCAATATTTGAGATAGTTTCATAAGAAGTATCCTGCTGTAGTACATTAAATTCCTGTGTTGTTCTCTTAAATTTCTGACATAGTTAACTGTGAAATAGGTACCACTTCCAGTGCTTCACTGATGTTGCGTGTTAGGAATTAACCAGAGGTTGTTGAAGAGTCCTGGGCACAATGCTGGTGATTTTTTTATATTCACTGTTCTTAACATGTATCTCAGTTCTAATTGCATGTAACGAGATCAAAAACTGAAGCAATTATGCCCAGAGAGGTTGTGGATGCCCCCTCTCCAGAGGTGTTTAAGGCTAGGCTGAATGAGGCATTGAGCAACCTGGTCTAGTGGGAGGTGTCCCTGCCTATGGCAGGGGGGTTGGAACTAGATGGTCTTTAAGGTCCCTTGCAACCCAAACCATTCTATGATTCTACTTCAATTACACAATAACAAGCTCTCTGTTTTGTTACTTAGCTTGCAAATGTAAAAGCGAACTTTTTCCTGCTGAAATAATCATTCAGCGGAAGCTCCCAATATTGTTGCATGTTCTTATTATTTAAATTAAATTCTAAGATGAGATAGGTTCAATCACAAAGTGTCAGTAGGTGCATTTTCCACATATATGAGCAGATTAATTTAATAATGTGACTATCTAGTTAAGTGATATGAAATGCTCATTAAAGCTGCAGTGGTGTGTTTTTATGAAGCTCAGTAATTTATATCTTCAAACATCAAATAAATCAATCGGTGACACTGGTTTTGATTCTGTAATCTTTTCTGGAAAGCAAACTGCAATGAGTGTTGAAATGAATGAACCCTTATTTTATGTCCTTTCTGTCATTTCCTGTCTGTAGATCTCAGGATTATCAGCTTCAGTGATGCTCTCACCTGACAGCACAGAGGTATGGCTGGTCTGGAGCCATGCACACTCTGTCCTGGTGACAGAATTTAGTCTGGTTTTTCAGCTGTTTCTGCATTAAGCAACAATTTGACACTGTAAGATTTCCATCATTTATATATAAACAGGGGTTGAGCTGTCCTCAGAGTTTACCAAAGAAAACCAACTGCCTTGAGGGAGATGGGACAACGCCCTAAATTAATATCAGCCTAATGTGAAAATTTCATTTGCTTAATTATCCATGATAGTTGGGAATATTTTTCTATCACCTGAGGAGTTACCAAATCATCACCATCCAAACCAGAAGTTTATGTTTGGTGGTAATAAAGAACAGATGATGATGCTTATGGAGACCTTAGAATCATAGATTTAGAAAAGGACTTGGAGGTTGCTAAAACAAGCAAAACCAAAACTTGTTACTCCAATTCTAGATAAAATTCTGCTGGTGGGGGAGATACAGAATAAAACTTACCTCTGTTTCTCCCCTTTGTATAGTAGAGTTAGGAATAGGAGGGAGAGAAAATACGGCTAATACAGCACACGGATAATCCCCAAACCCATAAGCAAAGCAGGGAATGGGCAAAAGGCAAAAACTAACTCCTCTTCCTCAGTCCACTGTCACTTTGTACTCTTGTTCCTTGAAAGCTCGTGCAGTCCTTCACTGTGACAGTGACAGAATAATGGTGACTCCCACAGAAAAAAAAAGTGATAGCTGAAAGCCAGATGGCTTTATGCAGAGCAACTACAGGAACTATTACCTTGACTAAGTAATTGTGTTTAATTTAAAAAAAAATTTCCTGTGTTGAAAATGTTTCCAGACTGTTACCCCTTCCACAGTCCAAGTGGAAAACAAAATGCCATTCAGCAATAGAGATGGGGCTGGATCCAACATAAACATTTCTCAGCTAGGCATTCTCAATACATGCTCATAGTAATTTTTTCCATATACAGTGGGAAAGACAAAGCCTCTGCTTAAAAGGCATTCCTCTTCAGAGAAGGGGGAGGGCTAAAATGTTTTAGCTGTCTTCAGTCTGGCTAAGGATTAGAGACTAATATCAGCCTCTGCTCTAATGTGCTTAGCACTTCAGCTACTAAGTAAAAAAACTTTTATAGATGCCACTGTTGGAAACAAAATCTGCAGTTGGAAATGTAACTATTTGTTTTCCCTCTTTCAAACAAAGTGCCACATTTATACAAAGAGAACAATTTACAGAAATAAGGACAAATATTTTTGCACTGTTTCCTCTTTAGCCACCCTCCATCCCAGTCCCCTACAAGATGTAGGTTCTGTGTCATACTTTCTCTTCTTGAGTCCCCCAGATAAGTGAGATGTAATCAGCTGACAAACCTCAGTACTCCCAGAGAGATTTCCAGCTAAGAGATAAAGATTACCAAGGGATAACAAAATAAAAATAGACTTCAAAGCAGGTGAACTGTACTCATGGGACAGTACTCAAACTTAGAGAGTAAGTATGAAGCTTCTTTTGATTTTTCTTTTGCATCAATTTCCTCCCACACTGGATTTTTAGTATTTACTGGTTTGATTTTGTATACATTTGAATTGCTGGGATTGCACTGGAGATCTATCTGACCTATAGGCAACGCATCAATATAAAATCCTGTTACTACAATGCATAAGCCACAGTGTGAAAAACTTCAAAGACCAAGAGAAATAGCTTTCATCCATTACTATGTCCCAAGATGGCTCAACTGTGGACAAAACAGGCAGCAGTTGCATGATGGGAAGATGCCATGTTTCTGGCATCTAGTTGGCTGCTAGTGCTTTAGAAATGTGAGGGAAGGAAGTGAAACAGGTCAGCATTGTTAAATTTGTACTGCAAATGTGGAGATGGGCAGAGGCTCTGCTCTGAAAGGAGAGAAGCAAGCCCAGGGCTCAGGAGAAGGGAGAACCTGCCTCTTGGCCCATGCGTTGAGAGAAAAAAAGCCATAGAATCTCCTTCCTCATGCCTCACAAAACTCCCTTGTTCAAACCTCTGCTTCCAGATGACTTAAAAGTAATTAGCTGGTGCTTTAGTGACAATGTAGAGCCTCTGCAGACAATCCTCCTCCCTCATGGGAAGTAGGGGAGCCACAGAAAACCACAAAATGTTGAGTACAGCACACAAAGTTCCTCTGATCCTAAACCAAGTCTATACCTACAACACCTGCCCACCTCCCATCTTGAATGGCTCTGTGCCAGGTACTGGTGTTCTGGAGACCTTGCCTGCCCTCAGTGGACCTTGTGGTAGCTTTTCTGGGGTATCTTGGTATCCAGGGTTTTAATAGGTGGCCTAGAAAAGGCTCTGTTTTGTTTTGCCCAACCAGTTTTGTTTTTTTTTAATTTTTTCTTCTTTGGATGCTTGAACAGATTTTCTCTGGACAAATGCTTGCTTCCACTGAGTGCTTGTGAGGAAGAGTTCCTGGAGCCGGGAGAGGGGGAAGCACAGCCTAAGGGAATGATGAATGGCAGGCTCTTTGTGGCTCTCCATGAGCAATCATCCAGACTCAGAGATGGAAAACCACTGTGGGAAACCCTAGGATATACTGGCCTTGCATAAACCCTAGAAGAGAAGTGGTTGGCTTATCTCTTGGTGCCCAGAAGGGCTTTCACACAACAGCAACAAGAAGCATTGTGGGGTGGTGTAAGGCTATAAAGCAGCCCAGAACCCAGAGTTTCAGCTGAAATGGCTGCCTTTACAGTTCATATTGGAAGTTGTTCATGCAGGTAGAATCTATTTTATTCAGTAATTTTTCAATTATATTTCAAGAGAGCCAGTTCTTCCCATGGCTTCTATATGGCATGGCTTAAAACTCCCACATTTCTCTTCTACTTACAGTCTTGTAAACTTGGAATAGTAATTTCTGAAATATTTTCCACCACCCTCTGTTATTCCTTGGGTCTTATTAGGTAGCACTGTAACTGTTGAATGCTGGTGTTTTAGCACTGTTTCTTGCTGGTTTGTCTTAAAGGACCAAAAAGAGTTCTAGTATTTCTGACATATTTATTTTAAGAAAATTACCATCTAAAGAATTGCGCAATCCAGCTAAATAGTAACAGCAAAACCAGATCATATTTACTGCATTTTAGTTCATCTCATTTGGCATTGCCAAATGCACACTGCATATCCTGACTGATGGTTAGGAAAATTCTCTTTGAGGTAATTTAAAGAGAAAGATTTAGTTTTCAAAAGCTGTGGAGCTCTAACAGCTTTGCATACAGTGCTATTTAGCAATTGTTGTACCATGCATTAGGATGCATAACCCAAACATCCCCAGCTCATGGTGGTGTCAGAAAATGAACTGGGATCAGATCCAAACATTCAAGAGGACCAATTAAAATATAAAAACCAAGGGTGTTTGGTGTTTGAAGCTTACATTCAGAAGTAAGTTGTAAGTTATTGTTGGCTGGTTAAATATTACTCAGAAACTAGACCTGTTCTACACATTTCTTGAACACTTGCAGCTCTAATTGTTATCAGCTTGAATAAAGACAAGTCCTCCTTCAGAAACCAATTATTTTACTGCTTCTTATACCCCCTGGAAAAATTGGACTTCTAATTCCTTCCTTGCTTCCCATGTCATGAATAAGAGTGGGCTTGACATGCCTTTTATTGGTTTTCACAGCCCTGAATAAGCTTTGGGGCACTTTGCTGGTACTTGACCAAAACTTTGTGGGAACTCACTGGAGTGGTGGTTTAAATTGTATTGTTCTAGTGTGAGCTTTATGTACCTTCTTGAAATGGAGAACATTTCCCACTATCCATCTGTTCTATCCTGTACTTCTATTTGCTTCAGCTTTGTATGATTTATTTTGGGGTCTGGTGGCTCAACTCCAAGCAGCTGATTTTCATTAAAAGCTTTGATGAGAAACTTAAGCTGGAATCACAAACATCTGCAGTAAAACTTCCTCCCCACTAATAGACGTTTCTCAGACCATAACCTTGTTGTAACCAGAAAAAAACAACAGCTAGAAATCCAAATTGCCCATTATGGGAGTTAGCCTAACATAACCTCCAGGGCCTGAAATGAATTGATTTTAAAATCTGCTTTTTGAAAGGTAGATGCAGTTCCCATTAGCTTAAAAGAATCTGAAGGTTTCTGTCAAGCTAAAACCATTTTTGGCTCACACCTCAGGATTAGGTCTTCTGCTTCTTCTTTTAGTGCTAGTTTGTTTTGAACAGATTAATGCTACAACTAAGGATCAGATTGTGGTTTCTTTAAACAGTCTGCAAGAATTTCTCTTCCAGCCCTTAAGAGTGAAGGAGCAGAGGCAATTTGGTGATAGTCTGAGTTCTTGTTAACAAGTGTCTGGACTTAAAACCACTTTCTTTTTATATATTTTACAAGAAACATTTTAGAGAGGTGAGTTTGTCACATGTCCCTTGCTAATAAGTGCTTATCACTGTGGAGAACCAGAAAGCAAGCACCTTAAGCACTCTTTCTTGCTTCTGAAAATTTAGATCAGCAGCTGCTGGTAGAAGTCAGGAGGAAAAAAAATGTGGTTTTTTTTTTTTAACTTGCAAGCTACAACTGATATCTTCTACCTATTAATTTTTTCTACAGTTAATGGCTAATTTTGCCTTGACTACGATAATTGTTTCCTTTAAAGGACTTCTTTTGCCTCTCCTTTCCTCTGAGCCAAAAACACTGATGCTGGAAACAGTTTTCCTCTTCCATCTGTCCAACAATATCATGCCTTCCTTCACACTGGGAATTGGCTCCCTGCCCTGTCCCAGCTATTTTTTTTCCTTTTTTTCCTCTTGATTATCTCATTCTTGCTCTAATTTTTTCCTCTCCTTTTTCTTCTTCCCACTTGAGTTTTCTTCCTTTCTCTCTATTTGCTTCACTTCTTTCTACAGAGGACATTTGAAATTACCTTTTCTTCCTTGGCAGTCATCTCCACAGTGTATCTATCTTTCCTTTCTTCCACTAATCCTTCCCATACCAGTCTCCTGTACTGGGTTCTCTTTGCTATTTTCTTTACCTTATGTAGGCATTTCCATCAGAATGAAATGAGTCTTTTTTCTGTATGCTACCATACATTAATTTTGCATTAAAGTGAGTGACTGCACACTGTGAACCACAGGACATCAGTTGCCATGTTCTCTGGTATTCAAAGTCTTGGACCATTGTTTATTCTCACCATAGACTCTGTAAGGAACTTTCTTCTTACTGGGGAGCAAAGTCTACACCTACACAATGAAAGCCACCATGTCAATGGAGTTTACAAACACGAATGTTGACAGTGGCAGGTTTCAGATCCATATGGTGCAACCTGCCTCTTTTTAAAGGTTTGACAGTGGGATATATCTTTTTCTCAGAAGTTACTTCTAGTTTTCAGTTTTAACTCTGTCTCACCAAAACTAGACAAACTCTGCTGTGTCTAAGCTACCGACTAGAACCCCAGAACAAAAGTTTCTGATGTTTGCCACTCACTTGTTTACTTATATTTGATTTGTTAGTTTAAATCCTTTGCTTCTATCTATGATGAAACTTCCTTACAAAATATTTTAATCTCACCCTTATTTAGAAAAAAATTAATCTCTTACTTGATGCCATCAACTGTGGTTGGATTAAACAGATGAGCTGGATCCGGTGCTTTGTTTTCACTCTTTCTCACTGTCTCCACATAAACATGAGGATTAGGCACTATGACATCTTCCCCATCTTGCCTTGTTGTCTTTGTAGGCCAAGAACTTAATCACCCTAAACAGCACATACAAGCAGCTGAGTACTTGAGGGTATTTTGATCTGCCTCTTGATAGACAGTCCATCATGACTGGGTAGTCTCCAGTGCTTAATTGCATTTGAAATGAAAATTTGTAACTAACTCCTAATATGAACTGTGTCACCTTCAGTTTCCATTCATTCCTAAGATGAGATGATGAGACCTTCTTTTGTGAGACTAGCTGTGTGTGTACTTACAGTAAGTTCAAAGTTTTTTCTTACATTCTCTCTGAGCTGAGCAGAATAAATTGTGGAATCTGTCAGCTTTCAATTCCCAACTGTAAAACTTGCCACGATACTTTCCTGATTAATTTTCATCACCTTGAAACAGAGTGGAAGAGCTTATTCCATGACAGTCCCACCAGCACTCATCATTTCCAGAAGTGAGTACTCTGCATAGTCCTTAGGGAGGAAAGGGCTCATTTGAGGGCCTCCAGGGAAGACATCCAGGAATCAGAGGTTTCAAAAACCTGGTGCCTCCCTTCCTGCATGGAGAATTTGGTTTTATACATGAAGACAGTGCCTGTTTTTAATTGAAAGATTTTAGACACAGTTTATGTGCTAATTTAGGTGTACTGGATCACTAACTGATAAACCACTAGGACATTAAGCTACTAGATGTTTCTGGGGTCTAACTCAAGCCTATGATCTGCTCTGTGTGGCTACAATGTACAAGCATAGCACTACAAATGCTGTTCTTTCTGTCTTCAAGAGGCTTACATTCAAATCCAAGGCACAAAAAAGGTACACATTAATTCTGAAATTTTGAAACAAATCTCCCACTTCACCTGAGTTTAAGACTGTCAAACACAGCAAAGTAAGAAGAATAGAAAACTGAGAAATATTCACTGATAAGTTTTTAGATTAAGTGGGGTCTCCTGTTATTCTATAAGTCCTTAATATCAAAGATCAGGCTGGATATAAGAAGGAAGTTCTTTACTGTGAGGGTGGTGAGACACTGGAACAGGCTGTCCAGAGAGGTTGTGGATGCCCCCTCAGTCCCTGGAAGTGTTTAAGGCGAGGGTGGTCGAGGCATTGAGCAACCTGGTCTAGTGGGAGGTGTCCCTGCCCATGGCAGGGGGTTGGAACTAGATGATCTTTAAGGTCCCTTTCAACCCAAACCATTCTATGATCTACAAGCATCCCACCCGTTACAGCTTGGAAACTCCTACCAGCACTGTTTCAGACCTTGCAGATTTCATAAGATGTTGTGTAGAGCAGAACTGTGTGTGGGACAAAGGCTGACCAGCACTTGCCCCCTCAGTCTTTGCTCTGGCTTTTCAGTGCCATGTTTCACATCATGATTGACTGGCATCACAGTCCCCCACAAAGCCCTTTCCATTGCTCTGTAACTCTGCCTTGTAAATCTGCCCCCTTTGTATAATTTGGCAGCATTCAACATGAGTAACAGCCTCTGTCTGTTGGGGAGAGCTTTAGGCTTGAGTCAATATTTAGACGAGGGAGCTGAATCACACCGTGCTGTGTAAGGGAGTTTACTCTGTGGTTCACTGTGAGCTGCAGGTTAAGAACTCAGTCTTCGAAAGAGACTAATACAAACCTCCTGGGATAAACCCCGTTCCCAGGGATGAGGGAGGGGAGGTGGCTGTGGGAGAGGGAGCTCTCTCAAGACCAAAGGACATGACTGAGAGACTATCAGACTATCACTGTCTGCCTCTACATCAATCTCAGGGCTTAGAGCCAGTTTCGTAGCTCCAGTTACAAACTACATACATGGATCAATGGGCAAGCATGTTCTCACTGTTATGGAGCCATCAGACCTATCCCAAAAGAGCATCCTGCTGTGTCCCTGTGGAATTTGTCATGGAGTTAGGTCCTGGAATGCAATAACTAGGTGAATTTGCAGCTTGAAAGGGGTCTGAAGCCCTGCCTATCTCCTTGTAAAACCATAACCATAAACACCTTTGCCCCCTCTCTGGAGGTGTTTGAGGCCAGGCTGGACAAGGCACTGAGCAGCCTGATCTAGTGGGAGGTGTCCCTTCCTATGGCAGGGAGATTGGAACTTGATGATCTTTAAGGTCCTTTCTAACCCAAATTATTCTATGATTCTCTAACATCCTGCAGCCAAGGGCCTTGGAATAGCAATAGCATGACAGCATCATTCATTCCTAATGTGGATCCAGAGTGTAAATGCTGCTGTTGCAGGGGATGAAATCAACTGACAGAGCAAACAGTGGTTAGTGAGTCTATTAGATTGGACTGTATAAATGAAATTTTGAGGAGGAGTAAAGGAGACTAAAATGTCATTCCTCTCCAGGATCCAGTATATCTCACAGCATTTTCACGAAGTAAAGGGTAATATATTAAAGTGAGGAAATCTGAACTGTGTCTTTGGGAAAACCATTTTGCACAGTCATATTGAGAAAGACTAATAATCAGTTATGCCCTTTACTCTGTGAAAAGCAGCTATGAAACTCATCTGTCTCTTTGCATCAGGCATTTCATTCAGGGACTTTCCATGTTGGAAGCAACAGGTGGCAATGCAGCTTCCAGGGCTGATCCCAGGCCAGGGATCCCTCATCATGGAGCCTGTCCAAGCCCATGATGGCTCCCAAGAGCCCTGGTGCTGAGCAGAGAAGGGTTTAGCCTGCAGTTTTCTCACACAGGTCATGTTTCATGCCAAAACCCTGGCAGAGTGGACAGGAGTTTCCTGAGGCTGCCCAGCTGCCTGGAGCCACCAGTTCTGCCCAGCCCTGTGGTAACCCCAGCTGGATGAAAGGCTTGTGCACTTATTCCCATGGCTATTAGTTCTGGCATTTGGAGAGTAGGGGGAAAATTAGTCTGGTGATATCAGAGATTGCAATCTTGATATTGTCATAGTGACATGACTGTGCTAATCTCACCTCATTTTTGGATGTTATGCTAGAAGAATTACTCTTTCCCTTCCCATGACCTTATGTAGCTCAATTTGCCTCCTACATTGCATCTCCCACGCACGAGACATTACTGTCCCACTCTCCCAGTGAATGCTGGAGTAATTTATTGTTTTCTCAAGCTGTATTTTTGAGTAGTCCATTCCCAACACAGCCTTGTAGAATAAGAGTATCAGCCAATCCCAAAACACAGAGGTTGCAGGGAAAATTTTCCACTGTCAGATTGCTTCTCAGATCTTTCTGATTTCATTTCTCATTAACCCCAAGCTCATATTTTCTGGAAGTCTTCAAATCACTGCAGGTGTTCTCTCTGCAGGCTGTTCCCTACACACGTTTGATTTATTATCCCTGCTCTCACCGTGAAAAGAAACTGTGGCATTAGGAGACACAAGCAAAAAATTATACAGTACAGTGTTTGCCACCAAAAGAGACTCTTTTCTGGAAGTTTAAGTGAATAACAATTGCAGGAACTGCAACAAGGCGAGCAGAAAAGTGTTGTGACAATTAACCCTTGTAAAATAGCTCTGTTTGGACAGGCCTGTTTAGTTATGTTGGCAGGAAAGTCAGGGACGTGCTAAGCCAGCCTCACTGCAAAGCACAGCAGCTGTCTGCTCGCAGCAGGCAGGGCATGTGTAAAATTTGAAGTCTGAACTCTCTCCCTCCAGTCCCGAAGTGCAACGTCTCGAACCCCCCGCCAAAAAACCTCCACCGGTATCGCTTTAAGGATGGAATGATTAGGCTAACGTTAACCAGATGGGAACTTCAGCACAGAGAGATGAAAGCAGGAAAGTGCAGACACCAGAGAGAGAAGGGAGTTACTGTACCTCGGCAAAAGGCACCCAACTTCCAGTAGCTACTGCCTGCTGCTGCCCTCTGATAACTGTGGCTTCTTGCGCGCTGACCGCTGAGCTACCTTCAAAGTCAAACTGAAAAACACTTCCCTCACTCGAGGCTGTGCTGGAGGAGAAGCATCTCAAAAAGAGCAATATAGGCAAAACGAGGGGCCAGGCGGAGATCAAAGCCATTTCCTCCCCTTACATCCAAGCAGTGGTCTTGTAGCGTCTCAGTAATTGTTTACCCTCTTCTGCAATCAGCCCCCCTTGGCTTAGTGGTGCCTCAGTTATTTTAACTTTCTTTCAGCATCCAGTTTCCAGATGTGGCACTTCAAGGCAGGCTAACCAGATCCTGATTTAAAAGTGAAAAAAAATAAAAAGAAAAAAAAAGGGGAAAAAAAAAAGAAAAGAAGGGAAGAAAAGCGCTTTTGCTGCCTCCCTCGTTCACTCTCTGTGCCTGTGGCTCCTCTTTTTCCCCAGAGGCTCCAGCTCAATAACATACAGATGGGCAGTGCTTAAGCAGAGAGTGTCAAACAGAGATTGTATTCCAGGAAAGCACCGCTGGCTCCCCAGCCACCTTATCTCCCCCTGTCAGGATACAGACTGACGCTCTGCTCAGTGCTCTGGCTTCCTTCACATGTTCACATCATTCCCCTTTTTTACCTTTCGTGTCGAGACCCTCCCACTCAAACTTTGCCATTCAGAAAGTGAGGTCATCCCTTCCGCCCCCCCCCCCCAGCTGCATCTGACTGCCCCACATGAAGCAACTACCATTGTGACAGTTTGTTTGTGGTGATGCTGTTTTCTTTAACATCTCCAGTGTATTTGGTGGCAGGCAGGAAGGTGCCAAAATTATTAAAAAACCCGCTAGACCAACCTTTGCTTTTGGTTTGGGGGAGGGGAGGCTGTGGGAGGGAGGAGGAGGAGGGAGCCAGCCTGGCTGTGCCATGGGCTAATAAGGGCTAAGTGGCTTCTCTAACATGTTTCATTCAGATCCTTTTCCCTCAAGCCCACCTCTCAGCTTCTCGTCAGCTCATGAAAAGAATATCGTTCACTACCATTTTGGAAAATGACTTCATTACTCAGACTCATGAACTTTTATTTACAAAGAGCATCTTGTATTCCTTTTTCAAGAGATGCTTTGTGAGGCCTTGGTAACAAGGCTCGCAGTGTGTGTATGAAAGGGAGCTGAATATATTGCCCACAGCTGACTGAATTTTATGACTATAATCTCTAATAGACAACACCGTAGTGCTTGCTAGGTTTCAGGATAAAGTCAGGGTAAAATTATATTAATATTTACCATTCCAGCCACATGGTTGGCACCTCATCCCTCAGCTATCCTGTGTGCAGGGGTTTGTAGTACCATTGGCCTCTTAGACTTAATTCTTAACATAAATTGGCTTATCAGGCTTCATTCTGAGAGCAGATTCCTTCTTTTTCCCTCCCTCCTCCCTTTCCCATGTGGTTGAAGATATTATGAACTAAGGAAGGAATCAGTAGAGGATTGAGGGTGAAATAAAATGTTCTGGGGTCTGTTAATTCCTACACACCTGCAGGCACAGCTCTGGGCTCATCAGTGCTGTACAAATGTTATATAGGAACTATAAAGAAGTTAATCACCAAGAAAGTCTGCCTGTCTCAGAAATGGTGTAACTGAGCAGGCAAAGCCACTCAAGCTTGTGGGACTACACATTACACCATCAAAGAAAAAAAAAAATTGTGTGATCCAATGTTATGAAGTTCAGGATCAGGATTTGTAGGAGGACATAAAAGATGGTAATAAAAGATGGTAGTTGATGGTAATTTTGTCCTGAAAGCAATGGAAACATCTCTCTCTTACCTCAACCTGATATGGTGGCAAGCCCACTGCCTCCTGGAGATGAAAGTGAGAAGTTATTGAGAGCTGACAGGACTTTTCTGTTTCCTTCTGCTAAAAGCAATGCTGGGAATGGCCTGGAGCTGGTCTGAAGGCTTGGGAAGCAGGAGGCCAGGGAGTCAGAAAAATTCCCATGAACTTCCCATTCGGTGACCTTCTATAGGGACAAGTTTGAGGTGTAAATATAGCATTAGAACCAGAGCAAGAAAGGGAATAAAGGATCTTGACAGTGACAGAATCACTATACATAGTGACAATGGAGATTTCTAACTGCATGCTGAATAGGCTGCAGGTTACTGGGAATACGTATGAAACAAGTTTTTTGAACCTTTTTTAGAAGAAGCATCCATTAGAGTATCTTTTACATCTATGCCAAGGCAATAGATAGGAACCATTGGCAAAACAACAGAGAAATGTAACTTGGGGAGCAGTTGCTCAAGTTTTGTAAACGTTTGGATGGGAAGAAATGGAAAATTAAATCTACGTGTTTCTGGCAGTCAGTCTTCAACAAATTCAGAGACTTGGGAGGGAAGTTCTGTTGTGTAGTACAGAAAGGAACTGATGAAAGTAAATTATCTGTAAAGAAACTGTGTGAACCAGAAAGACAAAAAAGACAAGAGGATTTGGTCAAACTGTAAGCACTTTCTGTACCTGAAGCTCAAGAAGGAAACACATGGAAAGTGAAAACTATGAGTACATCTGAGCACAGGAAGAACATGTCTAGAAGAAAGCTGAAAGGTAAAGGGAGAAAATTAGATGTAATTTTAAAGACAATAAGTGTGATAGGGAGATCCTTGGTTCAATATCCATAAAATAGAGAAAGCAATCAAAAGATAAATCTGAGAAGGGAAAATGTTTAAGATGGAGGACTGTGTTAAATGGTTTCTTGGGGGGTTTTAAAGCTCTGTGAGCTTTAGTTTTCCCAGGAAGTCATTAGATGTTATGGTTTTGGCTCTAGAGAACTAGATTTCCAATTACAGTGGATCAAAAATAAGGTGCAGCACTGTTTTTCTGCACTATTTTTTTTCTCTGGATCACATTGTAACAATGAAGAATGATATTCCTACCAGAACATTTTGGAAGTATTTAATTAAATAAAATTTTACAATAGAAGATTTTTAAAAAGAACTCCTTTCAAAAAAGTAATTTGCAGAGTGCATCAGGATCAGGCTTCTTTTTGTCTTTTCATCTGTCTAGTGATGTGGCTTAGGTACAGGTGAGGACTAGGGGTATGTCACAAGAGCTATCAATATGCAAGAAGAGTAGGACACCTGTGGTAAGTACTAGTCATTATGCTAAGTTATTAATAATTTTGAAAATCTAATTAATTCAAGGAATTAAAATTAATTGGATTATTAAACCCTGAACATTCGATTTTTTAAAAAGTTTTTTTTATTGCAGGAATGGTGAATGGAAGTTAAACAGCTTATTCATGCACACTTAATTTAGGTCAAGATCCTACAATCATATATGTAAGTGATTTAATCATAGAATCATAGAATAGTTTGGGTTGGAAGGGACCTTAAAGATCACTTAGTTCCAACCCCTTGCCATAGGCAGGGACCCCTCCCACTAGATCAGGCTGCTCAGTGCCTTGTCCAGCCTGGCCTTAAACCCCTCCAGAGAGGAGCCATCCACAACCTCTCTGGGCAACCTGTTCCAGTGTTTC